>JADBJO010006007.1:18771-23771 GCA_016801955.1 Conus betulinus | reverse complement strand
ATTACGTTCCTCAACCATTTCCTCCTTTGGGTACTTTTCTTATTTCTGTTTTCTCCTACATGTACCTACTGTTTTCGTATCCTTTCCTGCCTTTTGAACTTTTCTGATTCCTGGTTTTCCCTAAACGTACTAACTTTTTTTTTTCTCCCCACAATTGCCTGCAACTTTAGATAGTTTTGCTTTCCCTTTTTTCCCCCCTTTTTTTTTTCCTTCTTTCTCTCTATTTTTTTTACTTAAAAAAAAAAAGCGCACAACTTCTCCATCTCCGCTAGTTTTACACACTTTTTCCTCAGATGTGTGTGTGTGTGAGTGTGTGTGTGTGTGTGTGTGTGTGTGTGTGTGTGTGTGTGTGTGTGTGTGTGTGTGTGTGTGTGTGTGTTTTCTTTTTGCTTTCTCTTTCTTAAACTTTTGGAACCCACTTCGCCCCCTCCCTCCCCCCCCCACACCCCTCACATTAGGTACTACTGTGCAGCATGGCTGCCTTAACGAAGGAGGAGGAGGAGGAGGAGGAGGAAGAGGAGAGAAGAAGAAGGAGAATAAGAAGAGAATAAGAACAAGAAGAAGAAGAAGAAGAAGAAGAAAAGAAGAAGAAGAAGAAGAAAGAAGAAGAAGAAGAAGAAGAAAGAAGAAGAAGAAGAAGAAGAAGAGAAAGAAGAGAAGAAGAAGAAGAAGAAGAAGAAGAAGAAAGAAGAAAGAAGAAGAAGAAAGAAGAAGAAGAAGAAAGAAGAAGAAGAAGAAAAGAAGGAAGAAGAAGAAGACAAAGGAAAGAAAGAGAAGAAGAAGAAAGAAGAACAAGACAGCCGGAAAAAGTAAGAAAAAAAAAAAAAAAAGAAAAAAGAAGCCGAAAAAGAAAAAAAAAAAAAAAAAGAAAAAAAAGAGAATAAAGAAAGAAACTGCAGTAAGTGATCATTGCTTTTCCGAGTTGCTGGAATTAGCTATCATTTTACATGTCGCTTCATTTCATAGGCCGCCAGAAATGTACCCCAAAAAATTATTGATAGCTTTTTTTTTTTCAACCAATTGTTAACTGTGTCCAACAGAACGGACCTGTGTAGTAAGTAAAACACTGAGATACCGGTATGGACACTTGGACAGTCAAGACTGTTTAGAGCCCTCTGTCCTCCGCTCCGTCATGTGCGACAAGGTAGAGGCAGTCTAGACCACTGCTCTATCTTAGGTTTTTTCTTCTTTCTTTCTGCGCGTACGCAGGCTGATACTCCTGCGGACACTGCCCGTATAGACAGGCAGTGGAGTTTCGTGTGTTTGACCGTTTTTTATCCTGCCATTAATTAAGGCAGCCATACTCCATCTTTGGGGAAGGTGCATGCTATGTGTAACGTGTCATCCATACCAACGGCCAAACTGGCCTTCTCTTCCGAAAGTTGGTGATGGGATTTGACGTGTGTGCAAGATGTTGTGCGTGCGTTCACACACGGAACCTCGGTTTATCGTCTCATTCGAAGAACTGTATGGGGAATGGAGTCAGAACCCAAGGTTAACCCTGAGGGAAAAATCCCCCTGTACCGAAATTCGAACCCCGCAACCCCAGGATCACGAGCCCGGCGCTCTGCCAACTGAGCTATTCCGGCTTCCCATATCTTCGGTTAAGTGACATTTTCTGACTCTGTATGTCAATCAAAACCCTTTCTATCCGTTTAGATACTGGATCCGACAAGGAAAAAAAAAAGCACATGAGTGGAAAAAGTGGTTCATCGCTGGTTGTGGAGTGTTTTGACTAGGTGCAGATTTCCTCAAGGATAGTGCTGCATATGCTTCATGCCACGGAAGTTTTTTTTTTTCTTCGTCTTCGTTCTTCCGAGGTTTCCAATTTGTGGAATATTGCGTAGGTGACTTTTTTTTTCTTTTTTTTTTTTTTTTTTTTTTTTTTACAGTTCGTCGCTAGTGAAATCACATAAGGTCGTTAGAATTATGTTTAAACTCGACACCAGCTCGCAAAGATTGTGTGTGTTCGTAGGCACGAACATGATGGCCGACTCTTCTACGTTGGACAAAAGAAGATTTAACATTTATACAAACTTTTTTTTTCAATATCACTTTTTAATGAATGCATTCACATGCGGGACCGCGGGTTTGAACTCTCACCTGAAGGACACGGAGAGAAGATTGTAGTACGCACAGAGGTCGATTCAGAAAAGAAAAAAAATGTCATTTAACGCGGCTATCTTTGACAAGGATTGACCTCAGGACTCTTGGGCCACGGGAACAATGCTTCAGGCACTTGGCAACTGAGACCGTGTGTTACTACGAGACTGTGGGAATTCATTTGTGTTGTACACGTGCACCACTGGCCTAACGGTTAACATAATCATGGGGGATGCCAGACCTACGCGACTCTGCGGTTTGAGTCTTGCACATGACAACTTTTTGTTTATTTAGTTTTGTTCCGTCGATTTTTTTTTTTCTTTAATCTTTCCCTCTCCTTCTCCATTCGATCTTAAGTGGTGCTCTGACTACCAGTCTTTCAGACAAGACGATGTACCGACACACGCCGTGGTAAAAGAACTCACGATGCTGACGGGTTGTCCCTGGCAGAGCTCTGTAGAAAAATTCACTTTGATAGATAACAAACACATACAGAGTGAGACCTGTTTTCTTTCATCTTGTGCGTGTGTGTGTGTGTGTGTGTGTGTGTGTGTGTGCGGTTGACGTCGTATAGTGTCTACGAGCTCTCTCTCCGGGGGAGTGCTGGCTGACCTTCACATAGAAAAAGAACTGCTGTGAAGTTAAAGTTGTCCTATCAAGTCCAGTCCAATCCGGCCTAATCCAGTTCACCCCAGCCCGGTCTAGTCCAGACCAGTCCGATCCAGTTCAGTCCAGTCCAGTCTAATCCACTCCATTCCAGTCCACTCCAGTCCAATCCAATCCAATCCAATCTAATCAAGACCAGTTCAGTCCAATCCACTCCATTCCAGTCCACTCCAGTCCAATCTAATCCAATCCAATCCAATCTAATCAAGACCAGTCCAGTCCAATCCATTTCAGTCCAGTTGCAACCCGAAATGATCTTATCCGATGTATAGAACGGTACAGTACATGACCCTACAGTTTAGTACAGTACAGAAAATACAATCCAACCCAAACTAGTCCAGCCCAGCCGAACCGAATTCACCATAACCCAGCTCAGACCGATCTTGCATAATCAGCCTGGGTGTGCATTCAGACAGCAGTACTTTCTACTTTTTACCCTATATTTTCTTCCCCTTGGCCAAACTTAAAAAAAAATCCTACTATTCCGTATCTGCTCCCACCTTTTCCCAGATTTTCCTACCTACCCCCCCCCCCCCCCCCCGTTCCCCCCCCCCCCCCCCCCCCCCCCCCCCCCCTCCCTCCTTATCTTTTGCATTTTGTTTCTGATATTTTCCGGTATTTCTTCGTATCTTTCCCTAGTTTTTCTACTTATCTCTACCTTTTCGTGCTTCCCCCCCCCCCCTTCCCCGCTCCCCCCCCCCCCCCCCCCCCCCCCACTCCTCTTCTATCCCTTTATGTTACCTTTCCTGCCTCTTCCTCCTTTTACGCAATTATTATTATTATTATTATTATTATTATTGATACTTATATAGCGCTTATCCTCGGCTCTAGAGACCAAAACTCTAAGCGCTTTACAATCCACTCTCGTTTACACACAACGGGCTGCTTACCAGGGTGGTGCCGACTGAAGAGCTGCCAGCTGGTGCTTCATTCAGTCGTTTACTGTGTCATCCAGTCCATATCGTTCAATACCGTTCACTCAGTCTCCTTACTTCCTTCAATTTTTCCATTTTTCACGCAGGGTTCATGTTATGTGTAACGTGTCATCCATAAAAAGGGCCGGATTGGCCTTCTCTTCCGAAAGTTGGTGAGGGGATTTTACGTGTGTGCAAGATGTTAAGCGAGCGTTCACACACAGAAACTCGGTTTATAGTCTCATTCGAAGGACTGTATGGAAAATAGTGTCAGATTCAATGTTAACTCCGAGGGAAAAATCCCTCTGTACCGAAACGGCCCGGCGGAAATTCAAACCCGCAAACCCCAGGATCACCAAGATTACGAGTCCGGCGCTCTACCACTGAGCTATTCCGGCCCCTATTTACGTACTTTTTCTTAATTTGCCTTTCTTCACTTTTTATGATTTTCCTTACTTGTTCTACTTTTCTACCTCTCTTCCGCTTAGAGAAAGTTCTTTCTTTTTTCTTGTTGTCTCTGGGTTTTCTGTCTTTCTCTACTTTTTATATCTGTGCTTACTTCCCAATTCCCGTAAACTACCCCCCCCCCCCCCCCCCCTCCTCCCCTTTTTTTCTTTTTTTTTTTAAAAGAAAATCTTTTTCTACATTTCCGTGCTTTTTTCCAGCTTTATCTGCTTTTCCATCTGTCTCTGTTTTCACACCTTTTCCTATCCCTGTATCTTTTTCTTCTTCTTCTTTCTCCTTTTCTTTGCTTTTGCTATTTTTCCTGACGTTTTCGGTCTTTCGGGACTTTTGTTCTTCCTTTCTCTTCTTTTTCCGCCGTTCCCTACTTTGAACACCTTTTCCTTCCTTCCTTTCTGCTGTTCAAACTTGTGATGCCTTTTCCCACTGTTCTGTCTTTCCCTAAGGTTTTTTTTTCTGGAACCTTTGACGACTTTTCTGTCGGTCTCTTTTTCTTAGCTTTCCCTATTTTCTTTTCTTCTAACTTTTTTTTTGTCTGTGTCTGCTGCTTTTACTACTTTTCCTGTTGTGTTCTACTATCTCTACCCATCATTTTTTTTTAAAAACCTTTCCCACGTTTGTCAGGCTTTTCTGTCCTGTTTAAAAAAAAAACTTTCTCTATTTCAGCTTTCCGACTTTTTTTTTTTTTTTTTTACGTTTTCTTCTTTTCTACTATACCTTTCTTCTTCGCTTTTCTGGCTCTTCCTTCCTTTTTGACGACTCTTACTATAATTATGATCTTTCATATTTTTTTTCTAACTTTTCTACTTTTCTACCTTTCCTTCTTTTCTGTCTTACTCTACTTTTCCAATTTAT
>JADBJO010006007.1:5000-10566 GCA_016801955.1 Conus betulinus | reverse complement strand
ATTTTACATGAGCTGTTTCTTTTCTGTAGATTCCTCTTTTCTAATCCCCGCCCCCCCCCCCCCCCCCCCCCCCCCCCCCCCCACCCCCCCCCCACCCCCCCCTCCGGTGCTCCTCGTTTCTTTTTAAATGTCATCTATGCTTCGAGTTATTTCTTTAATAGTACTGCAGCAGCCAATATCATTTGTTACTTTTTTTTGTACTTGTCACTTGTATTTGTAATAAAAGTGACAAGAAAAGAATCTCTTACACATACAGAAAATAGCATGAGCCCCCCCCCCCCCCCCCCCCCCCCCCCCCCCCCCCCTTGCCCTCCCTCTTCCGTGTCTCTTCTTTCTTTTCTGGCTGTCTTTCTTTTAAGGCTATATACGTCAATGCTTTTTTTTTTTTCTGTTCTTTTCTTTTATCACACGTTTCCTTTGTGTTCCCTATGTTTTCCACTTGTCCAACTATAGGCGTAAGAGGTCAGATTTGACGTTGAGTAGAATTTTGACATCACTTCCGCCCCAAAGAAAGCAAGAATGTCGACGCCAGAGCAGAAAACAAAAAGGTGAGCAATTTTCTTTTTTTGAAGGTGCTTACGACTATTGGGATACTTGCTAATCGTTCTTGTTGGTGTCCTATAGTACTTTCTGATTCATAGATCAGTTGAAATTCATCAATATCTGTCAAATGCCAACAACAGCAATGACATTATGATTTTGTCTGAAGTGATTTTAAAATGCTGAGAGCCCTTTTCGCAGACAGGGATTTTTTAGATATCGTACCAGTGTGTGGCTGCAATATTGGACCAGTGGTACAATATGCCAACCGTGCGGTACAAATGAGCTTCATCAATTCAAGCTGCTTTTTCGTGGTTTTTTTTTTTTTTTTTTGTCTGTCTTTTTTTTCTGTTTTTCTCTCTTCGTTTCTGTCTTTCTTTTTTTTCGTTCTCCTTCCTCTGCTGTTGTTGCAGATGTTGTGTTTTCAAGCAAGTGTTCAGATAACAAGAAGATGAAACTTGGAGGTAAGGAAATTGCAATTGCCTGCAGTCACAGTTCAACAACAAATGTCTATTTTCTGTTCCAGGGTGTATGGAAGATGGACATCAGATGACATGCGTCAAGCTTTGCTGTCTTTGCGCATGGAGAGGGGTTGAATGCCACAAGCAGAAGAAGATTCAGCATCCAAAGGGCAACCCTTAAAAGGCATTTTCTTAGCAAAAAACAAGTTTGCTAACCAAGATGCCAAATCTTTTGGCAGACAATGCACTTTAACCACTGCTATAGAAAACAGACTTGTCAAACAGATCTTGTTCCTGCAAGGAAATCTCTTTGGAGTGAGCCGCAAAGATGTAATGGAAATGGCCTATCAGTTGGCCGAGGCTGAAGGTATTCCCCATATGTTCAGCATCAACCATAAGGCTGCAGGAAAAGTATGGTTCACAAATTTTATGAGGAGAAATCCAGAGCTGAGCCTCCGGTCAGCAGAACCGACCTCATGTGTCAAGACTGACGGGGTTCAACGGGAAAATGTGAACGAGTTCTTCGATCACATTGAGACAATAAAAGACGATCACCCCTCACTTGATGGAACAAGAATATACAATGTGGATGAGGCGGGGTCTGTCAACAGTGCACAAGCCTCCCAAAATCTTGGGAAAGAAAGGAATGCGCCGCCGAGTGGGTGTTGTAACCAGTGGTGAAAGGGGAGTCAACACTACTGTTGTCTGCTGCTGCTGCAGCGCAGCGGGGACTTTTGTTCCCCCAATGATTATCTTCAAACGGAAACGGATGTTGGAGACTCTGAAAGAGGGAGCGCCGCCTGGAAGTTCTGTTCTGTGCAACCCATCGGGATGGATGGGACCAGCCCACTTTCCTTCAGTGGATGCAGCATTTCATTGGGGCATGTGAAATCTTCTAGAGAGGAGCCTGTGCTGCTGGTCATCGACGGCCATTCTTCTTCACACACAAAGAACATTGAAGCAATTGAACTGGCACGTGACAACGGTGTGATCATGATCTCTTTGCCTCCACACACAACACACCGCATGCAACCGTTAGACGTTGCATTTTTCAAACCCCTGAAAACAACATACTATTCTCAAGCAGGTCACAGGTGGATGAAAAATCATCCTGGACGACGCATTCTGCCACATAATGTACCAGGATTATTTTCCGAGGGCATATATGAAGGCAGCCACAATGACCACAGCTGCAAAGGGGTTCGAGGCAACGGGAATCTGGCCTGTTTGTAGAGATGTCTATGAAGAGCATGACTTCGCACCTTCTGAACTGCCAATAGTGAACTATATGAAGATTTCAGACCAAACAGCAAGCACTTCAGTGGAAGGTCATGAAAACCCACCCACCTTTGCCACCTCGCCATCATTGGAGAGACACCACCAAAACAGTAGGCGTACCACCTGTGCCCCCACTGCCACAGTATCGGTCAACAAATCAGTCTCCCCCTCTTCCTCCAAGAGTTGCCTACCCACCTGCCCCACGGCCACAGTACCAGTCAACAAATCAGTCTCCCCTCTTCCTCCAAGGGTTGCCTACCCTCCTCCTGCGCCACTGCCACAGTACCAGTCAAAAAAACCAGTCTCCCCCCTCTTCCTCCAAGGGTTGCCTACCCCCCTCCTCTCCCACCAAAGTATCCAGCACATCCAGGACACAGAAGCCAAGGACTGCCTGTTGATGAAGTTTGTGCTGAACACCCACCAGACAGCTCTCCGTCTCCCTTCTCATCCCCTGTCCCTGGTGTGCTGAATCAACAGCACACTTTTCTTGCAAGTTCCAGAGGAGATGGGGCCTGGAGAGTTGGCAAACCAAACCAGCATCCACAGAGAACACCTGTTGGAAGAATACGTCATCATCCCGACAGCTTCTGATGGGAGGTGCTTTTTTCGCGGCGTTGTTATTGGACAGGAAAAGTCTCTCCAAACAGCCACTAGGGATTATGATGGAAAACCAACAAACCAGCTTTTTCAATCAGAGAACAGGTGTTGGCAGACAGTCTAGGGGGACAAACCTTATCATTTATGTTGGACAATATGCACATGTACACTGGTCTTGAAAACGACGGACTACACGCTGACATGCCCAGAAGGCTGCATTTTGACACGTTAGCAGAGAGAATACAACACATGACAAGCCCGACATCTTTACCAGGGGAGTTGGAGATCATGGCCACAGTGAAAGTGATCCAACGTCCAGTCCCACATCCACCACGTGTCAGCAGGATTCATCAGAGATATGGGGAGGAATTCCCATTGGACCCAGTGCTGTTGGCTTTTACAGAATTAGGTGAATTCACTGGTCACTATGAAACCTACATTCACCAAGAAAATCTGTGTCACAGTCAGTCGTCACAACTGAATGTCAGTTCATCTACAGGTGATTTCATTCCCATTGGAGTCATGCTGTCAGTTAAGGCTGTTCCTCAAACACGGTCTTCTAGATCAGCCAGGAAGGGGAAGTCAGAAATTCTGACGTCTCCCCTTACAAGGCTACACTGAGAGCATCAAAAACAAGAAGTGCAGGAAAGTCCAGGGGGTCGAAACAAAGGAAGGACAACACAGGCAAAGAAGGAAGCAAAAGTACAGTGGATTTGACGTCAACAAAGGACAGCTGGTTTTGCATTTTGTGTTTGGAAAACAGGAAAGAGCACATGATCCAATGTGCCAAGTGCAAACAGTGGATGCATGAGGCGTGTGCTGACTTGATCAGTCAGGCAGACCAGTTTTTGTGTGATTTTTGCAAATAAACACTAGTGACATGTGCAGGGAAGACACACACTAGAATGATCATACACCATCAGAATGTGTATGAGGACATAGTTAATCATGTGATTTTGTTTTAAAGAGAATATTTTGAAGAACAGGTGTCAAAGGGACGGGTTGAGGTTTGTTTTTGCTGGACATAAAAAGAAGAAAATTGAAATTCTTTCAGATATTTGGATAAACCACAAAGAGTAGTTTTGTGCTGGAAAAAAAAGTGCTGACTTGAAAGAAAAGTCAAAAGATTAGTTTTTGATTTCTCTCTCTCTCTCTCTCTCTCTCTCTCTCTCTCTCTCTCTCTCTCTCTCTCTCTGTGTGTGTGTGTGTGTGTGTGTGTGTGTGTGTGTGTGTGTGTGTGTTGGTGTTGTTGTTGTTGTTGTTGTAGTTGTTGTTTTAGAACTTGAATAGTTCAGTGTCTTGAGTTTGAAAAGTATTTTGCTTGTACGGGGATAGCCTTTTTAAATAACGAAATAGGATTTTGTCAAATAATTTTTCTATCAAATATTTTTCTTTCTCAAAAGAATGCTTCATTCTGGTATGTTTACCGGAACACAGAATATGTCATATAATTCTTCATTTGATTTGAAGCGTCTGAAATTATTTGTGACTAATGCATCTTTGTTGCAAGAAAGGTTTTACCATCTATCATTGTGTTTATCATAGAATTGGAAATTTTAAAGTCGGTAATTTTTTATTGAAAATGCAGTTTGTGAGTTATCTGGACGTGTTTCAGGGTCTGATTTTATCAGTTTAATGCGGTCTGTTGTGTGTAGGCATATGTGGTCCGATATCAGATGACAGAAGGTACGATTTCACAAGTAGTGTTGCTATATTGTACCACTTTCCGAATTTCGTTTTTTGTTTCTAGCAAAATAAATTTTCAGTTTTCAGAGATGACTGCTTTCTGACTTGTGGTAAAGTCTGTCTGCTATCATTGGGATAAAAATAACCAGGCTCAGCTGCTTTGCAGGCCTTGACTGAAACCAATTTATTGTCAATTAACTCAAAGTTGTACTGACATTTAAATACCAACGTTTTTTCATTCAAAGCAAAGAAGCATAATTACACACCCAAAATACGCGCGCGCACATACACACACACAAGCGCACACACATGCGCGCGTGCGTACTCACGCACATACACATACATATACGGACGCGCGTGCCCGCGCGCGCACACACACAAAAGTACGCACTTACATAAATACACAAATACACGCATCTCAATACGAACACACCCATATACCCTCACATACACTCAAACTTGCACACTCACACACAGACACACACACACACACACACACACACACACACACACACACACACACACACACACACACACACACACACACACACACACACACACACACACACACACACTACTCGAGCACTCGTACACACATGCATTCACTCTCATAAACACACGCATGCACGCACACATACGCGCGCACGCACATACACATCCACGCCCATTCAGGATACGCTTCGGTGCTCGCACCCCGATCCGTCGGTGCGCAACAGGGGCCCAGAAATCCACCAGTCGGACATCGACACAAGTTTGGAGCAAGCTATAGACAAAAAGTATTTCGGAAGGATGTGTTCCATCAAACGGATGATGTAAGTGTGCTGCTGTGTGAATCAGACGACGACCTTCAAGAATATTCCTGCGATCCGTGTTCGGAAGACGATCGCTTTTTTCTGGTTTAACAACCAGGAAGAAAGACACATGTCATAAGAGGAATGTCTTAAATTGTCCTGCATTTGGAAAGGAAGACGCATCGGCAACACGAAGCATGCAGAGACCCAAGC
>JADBJO010006006.1:142276-145550 GCA_016801955.1 Conus betulinus | reverse complement strand
TTGTCGTATGTCTGTATGTCTGTCTCTCTCTCTCCTCCTATCTCTCTAGTTAAACTATCGTATTATTATTATTTTCTTCTTCTTATCTCTTTTTTTTTCTTTCGTATGTTCTTTTCTCTTTCGTCTGCTATTCTCTCTCTTGCCTATCTAAAGTGTATCTCTACCTAGATCTCTCTTCACCACTGTATTTTACCTCCTATCGCTCTCTCGTCTCTCCTCTCTCTTCTCTCTCCTCCTCTCTGCTCTCTCTCTCTCTCTCATCTCTCTCTCTCCTTCTTTCCCATTCTGTTCTTCTTCTTTTTTATTCTCTTCTTCTTCTTCTATCTGTTCTTCTCTTCTTCTTTCTTCTTATTCTCTGCTTTCTTCTTCTTCTTTTATTGCTTATTCTTCATTTTTATTGTCTCTTCTTCTCTCCATTTTCTATCTCCTCCTCGACAGATTCTCAGCAGTATATCTCTAACTCACTTCTTCGCCCGGTATTTGCCTTCTCTCTCCTCTCTATTATCTCTCTCTTTCTATCTCTCTCTCTATCTCTTCTATCTCTCTATTCTTACTCTCAAGTTGGTTACTATCTCTCTCTCTCTCTATCACACTATTACTTTTTGTCTCTCTTATCTATCTCTGCTCTTCTGTCTCTACAGTCTTTGTATTGTGTTCTGTCTGTTTACTGTATGTTCGTCTGGCTGTCTCTTCCTTGGTTTCGTCTTCTGTCTTTATTTCTTTCTGCTTCTTCTTTCTTTATTATTCTTCTGTTTTTCCTTCTGCTCTCTCTCACTTTGTTCTATACTCGCTAAAAGTTATCTCTAACTTCTCTTCTCGCGGCACCACACTGGTTTACCCTCTCTCTGCAGTCCACTCGCTCTCCGCGGCCTCTCCTCTCTCCTCGATCGAATCTGCTACTTCTTTTTCGTATTCTTTTTGGCTTGGCCTTCGCTCTCCGCTACTCTCAATTAGTCCGGGGAGGTGTAGGGCGGGGCGGCGGATATGATAGAACTATCGCGTCATTTTTTTGCACCCAGTATTTTGTCATTTTTTTATTTTATTTGATATTCTTCTCTATCTCTCTCTCTCTCTCTCTCTCCTTATTCTCTCTCTCTCTATCACATCCTCTACTCTCGATCTGCTCACACTAATTTACGCCTTCTCTCTCTCGTGTTTTATCTATGTTCTGTCTGTTCTATGGTCTGTCTCTCTTTGCTCTATCTCTCCTTCTCTCGCTCTCTCTCTCTCTCTCTCTTTTTCGTACTCTGCTTCTTCTTCTTATTCTTCTCTTCCTCTCTTTATACTTAAAGTGGATCTTACCCTCGCTCTCACACGGGTATTTACTCTCTCTCTCTCTCGTCTTTCTTTTTTTCTTATTATTCTTAGTCTCATATTCCTTCTTTTATCTTGTATTCCTCCTGGTTCTTCTCTTTCTTCCTCTCTCTTCCTCTAAGGTATATCTCACCTGCTCTGCTTTTGCACCGTATTTGCCTTCTCTCTCTCTAGGTCTCTCTCTCTCTCTCTCTCCTCTCTCTCTTATTTTCTTCTTATGATTCTTCTTCTTCTTCTCTTTCACTTCTCTCTATCTCCTACTCTCAAGGGATTATCTCTACTCTCTATCTTTCGCACCTTCTATCTCTCTCTCTCTCTGCTCTCTCTCCTCTCTTCTTCTCCTCTCTCTTCTCTCTCCACATCCCATATCTACCGACCGCTTATTTCTTCTGGTCTGTGTCTGGGTCTGGTCAGGTCTGTCTTGTCATGTCTGTCTGTCGTGTCTGTAGTATGTCTGTTCTATCTCTCTAATCCCACACTGGCTCTCTGTTCCGCGCAAAAATAGACGTGCAAAACCTGATCGATTTTTTTTTATGCACCAAAGGCGTCATATTGACCATTCTAGAATAAAAACGTCATCATTGTTACTCCCTTGTTGGGGTCACTGGGGCTTCCAGTATGTCATGCTAATCCCCAAATGTTAGAATAGATAGGAGTTCGAACGAAATTTTATTTTACCAGGGTAATGAGATAAGCAATACAAATGCTTTTTTCCACCCAGCCCTGGGGCAAAAGGAAAGAAAAACAATTTAAAGATCAAATTAATGCATTTAAAGATCAAATTAATGCAAATACATATATAAGAAGAACAAAGTATAACAAGATCTTGTACAGTTCAATACAAATTAGCTATTGTCCATATCATTGACAAACGAACGCAAAAAAAAACGCATGATATAGCGAACAAGGGGAAGGAAACGGGGAAGGAAAAGGCCAAGGGGTAGGTTTGGGAGACAGACAGAGAGTCAGATTAACAGATCAACAAAGTTGCACAGAGAGACAGAGGGAGACGAGAGGGATAAGACAGAAGGTGTGAGGAGCAGAAGATACTATGAGAGAGAGAGAGAGAGAGAGAGAGAGAGAGAGAGAGAGAGAGAGAGAGAGGAGAGAGAGAGAGGAGAGAGAGAGAGAGAGAGAAAGAGAGGGTGAGACAGGCAGAGAAGCAGAGAGACACAAACATGGAGACAGACAGATAGACAGACAAATAGACAGACACAGTGAGAGACGTAAATAGACTTTTGATGGACAGAGAGGGAGATCGATCATAGCACACCACACACACACACACACACACACACACACACACACACACACACACACACACACACACACACACACACACCACACACACACACACACACACACCACGGGACGAGCTTTGCACAATAAAGCAGGTGGGAACAAACTCCACGACTTGTTCATTTTCTTTGTTAGTTAGTTGTTTGTTTTTGTTTGTTGTTTGTTTGTTTGCTTGCTTGTTTATTGACTTTTTATTCACTTTTTAACTTAGTCTGCTTAAAGAAAATCTATAGGCCGAGGTTCACGAACTTAGTTTTTGTTGTATTTAGTTGGCGGACCAGTACTTTGACAAGTATTTTCATGTTTTCATTTTCGACTGTTGTCTTTCCATTTCAATCCTTCACCATTCAAAACTGACTTTTACGAATTGCTTTGTGTACCCAGGCCATTTCCTCTCTCTCTCTCTCTCTTTCTCTCTCTCTCTCTCTGTCTCTGTCTCTCTCTCTCTCCTCTCTCTCTCTCTCTCTCTCTCTCTCTCTCTCTTTCTTGGGGTGGTGGGGTGGGGGTTGGGGTTGGTGGGGATCCTCAAGAACAAGCTAAAACTGTTTCTTTTATTGAATTATCGATCACTTATGGGCGTGCGTGCGTGCCGTTGTTGTGCGTGTGTGTGTGGGTGTGTGTGTGGGTGTGTGTGTGTGTGGTGTGTGGTGTGTGGTGTGTG
>JADBJO010006006.1:117276-134776 GCA_016801955.1 Conus betulinus | reverse complement strand
ACAGTTTAGCTTTTTTCTTTTTTTTTTCTTCCTTTTTTTTTGTAATATAAAGACAAGCAAGGGACGAGAGAGGTGGGAAAAAAATCGCACGCGCGCGCGTGCGCGCGTGTGGTGTGTGTGTGTGCGTGCGTGCGTGCGTGCATGTGTGTGCGTGCGTGCGTGCGTGCGTGCGTGCGTGCGTGCGTGCGTGCGTGCGTGCGCGCGTGCGCGCGCGCGCGCGCGCGTGTGTGTGTGTGTGTGTGTGTGTGTGTGTGTGTGTGTGTGTGTGTGTGTTTCTAATTTCCCCCATCCGTTACCCCTTCCCACCGTCTTCCCCGTCCTTACCCCCCTCTTCCGTGGACCCGCTTCGAGTTCTGATATTTTTTCGTCCCACCCTCCCCTTCACTCTCCCTCTCCCCCCCCCCCCCCCTCGCCTTTTTCTCTCCTGTCTCTCTCTCTCTCTCTCTCTCTGCTTCCAACCCATCGCTCTCCACCCCACCCCCTCCCTCCTCTCTTTCTGTATCCACCCCCCCTTCCCCCCAATCTTCTTTTCCCTAGACCTTTAAATTTCGACGTCACATACTACACCATAATCCTGTCGCATTCAAACAGGCGACCAATGATAAGTTGTCTCTGGTTTAAAACAACAAACAACAAACAAACAAATAGGGAAAAAAAGCTGCGTATCTGCCTAGTATGCATATAGTTTCACTCTATTATGCTTGGAGAAGATGAGATGAAAACTGTAGATTTTTATGCGGAGCAACTCACACACACACACACACACACACACACCACACACACACACACACACACCACACACACACCACACACACACACACACACACACACACACACACCCGCACACATACGCGACATACATACATGTTCACGTCAAGCTTTCTTTTCCAAGTCTATCAATACAAAGAGGGTTAAAAAGAAAGTTTTGCTGTATAAAAAAAAGCAGCAATTTGTGGCAAAAAGTTATTCACACTATGTTTACATCAATGTGTACGTGACAGCTGATTTATTGACACCTTAAAAGACAGGTGACATGACGTCCTAGTGAAGATGCCACATACCCTTTAAAAAATTTTCCGCCCGGTTGTAAATTAAAAAAAAAAAATGGATTTATACTGAAAATAACTTCGCTACAAGCGTACATATAAAAACAGACACAGGAGCAAAAACAGACAGCGCAGAATGGGCTGGGTAGTATATATACTTTGGACAAGTGTTGCAGTCTCTCTACCTTGTCGCTAACTTTGAGAACGAGAGACTGGCTACAGGAAGGAAAGAAAAAAAAAAAAAAAGAGGTAGAATCGTCAGAGAAAGACAAACAAAACATACAGGGAGTGTGTGTGTGTGTGTGTGTAGGGCGGTGGGTGGGGATGGTGGGTGGGGGGGGGGTGAGAAATGGGGAGGGGGCACACTCAAAAGGAGAGTCATAGAAAAGAGGAACTGTTTAGCACAGTCCAGACTGTTCAAAAAGAGGGGGGGGGGGGGGGGGGGGGGGGGGTGGGGAAGAGAGGGGGGGGGGGCGACTGGGGTGTGCGGGGGGGGGCAGGGGAGGGGTGGGGGGGGCAGAGGGGGGTGCGTCGGGGGGGGGATACAGTTTACAACTGGGGAAGGAACCTCCTAGTCACCCATTTTCCTCTGTGATAATATTGTTTATGAGGCGAAGACGGAAGAAACGAATATAAATCAAAAGACCAGAGAGAATAGAGAAGGGAAGATATAGATGAGAGAAATAGAGAGAGAGAGCGTAGAGAGATAGCCGAGATGTATCGCGTGTTAACAGATAATGTTTGGAAACTTGAATACGAGGTAGATTAAACGGGGGAGCTAGAAGAGCGGGTATACAAATAGAGGGAGACAGACAGAACGACAGACATACAGTACAGACAGTCAGACAGAGAGTGAAAAGGAGCATACCATACAGACAGAGAAGGATATTAAGACATATGAGAGGTAAGGGAGAGATATATGAAGGAGATTTGTTTGTGGGAATTGGGTTGAAGAGACAGAGGGAATGAGGGAGGAAGGTGATTGGAGAGAGGACCTAATGTTAGACAGGAAAAGATATAACGAAAAAAAATAAAAGACGTTCGTTGTGCGCAATCGCCCATGGCGCTCGCCGCGCATGTGTTGTGTGTGGTTATGCGTGCGTGTGCGTGGTGGGTGTGTGTGGGTGGTGTTTGTGTGTGTGTAGTGTGTGTGCGTTGTTGGTGTTGTGGTGTGTGTGTGGTATGTGTGTTTGTATGTGTTGTGTGAGTTGGTGTGGTGGGTGGGTGTGGAGAGAAATAGAGAGAGTAGATGATAGAGAATAGAGAGAGAGAGAGAAGCGATTTCGAGCGGCGAGATAGAGGACAGTGAGTGGGTAGAATTTTGCAGAGACAAGGAAATGACTCAAGTAAATAGAAAACAGCGCATAAAGCACTGACAGGGGAATTACAGACTAAGGGAGAGAGAGATAGGAGGAGAGAGATATAGAGATGAGAGAGCGAGAGAGCAGAAGCGGGAGAGGCTAGAGGTGAATAATCACACCTTGGGAAATTTCACGAAGATCAGGTCAGGAGAATAACGTCGGCGTAGTTAGTCAACACATGTCATTGTTTCAGCAGGCCGAGTTTTTTAGTGCAATCCAACAGTCAGAGTTGTATAGAGAAGAGGGCTAGGAGAGAGAGTGAGGAAGAGAAGGAGAGAGAGAGACAGCATAGAGAGAGAGAGAGGAGAAGAGAGAGGAGAAGGAGAAGAGAAGTGCGGAGGACGAACGGGTTAGGGAGAAGGGATGTAGTACTAAGATTAGGTTGATGTACAGAGACCAGTTGACCAAGCAACACAAAACTTGAGATAGACAGAACAGATAGCCATGGAGAGAGGAAGGCATACAATCATTGCTGCTAGACTCCAGGAAAAAGACTCGTGACCACCCCTGGACTACTGCGTGGTTGACAAAACAAATCACTCGACTACTAAACATTAACTACTATACAGTTATTTGTCGGGAATTTTCGTATAAAAGACAAACAACACTTTGACCATGAGCGGAGAAAGTGAGATAGGGAGGAGAGATATAGATAGAGAGAGGGTTGAGAAGGAGATAGAGAGAGCGGGAAAAGAAGGGAAGAGAAGAACAGACAGGAGGGAGATACAGAAGACATAGATAAGAGAGAGAAAGAGACAGGCATAGAGACAGACAGACAGAGAAATAACGAGAGGGGAAGAGAGAGATAGAGAGGAGAGAGAGAGAGAGGTAGAAGAGAGAAGATAGAGAGAGATAGAGAGAGAGAGAGACGGAATGGAGATACAGAGAGAGGGAGCAGAGAGACAGAGACACATACAGAAAAAGAGTCCAGGAGACAGAGACAGAGAGATGCAGACAGAGTGGAGATCATAGATGAGAGAGAGAGAGAGAGATAGAGAGATGAGTGAAGTGACATGAGAGAGACAGAGACAGGGAATAGTTAAAGAAAGACAAAGGACGAAGACTACAAACGATAGGAAGAAGAATATGAGAGTAGTGATTACAGAGAGACAGACTCCAGGAGAAAAGGAAACAAAGGGAGATAGAATGCATAGAGACAGATGAAGAGCTGGCATATATACTGAAAATGGACCCGTAAGAAAGGTTACAATATCAAACGAACGTAATTATCACCCATAATTGCCTCACAGAGACAAAGTTCAGACAGAGTAGAAGAGAGAGAGAGAGAGAGAGAGCGAGAGAGAGAGAATAGAGAGAGAACAGACAGACAGTCCAGAGACCAGACGACAGACAGAGAAGCTATACAGACAGAGAGAGAGAGACCGAGAGAGAGAGAGAGAGACAGGGAGAGAGAAGAGAAAGGTCCAGATTACAGCGGTGCAGACAACACACGACACCACCACCACACAACACACCACACACACACACACACAACAGCACACACACACACAAGCACACTCACTATGCACGCGCAACGCACGCACACCTCACACACACACACACACACACACACACACACACACACACACCACACACACACACACGACACACGAGCGCGTGCGCACGGCAAGAGGGGGAGAGAGAAAAAAGAGAGAGATAGAGAGAGAGAGAAAAAGAGATAAGAGAGAGAGAGTAGACATAGAGCCAGAGAGAGGATAGAGGGAGACAGAGATAGTCCGGTTGGGAGCGAGAGAAGGAAGAGAGAGAGAGAGAGAAAGAGAGAGAGACGTAGAGAATGGGGGACGGTGGTGGGGTGGGTGGGGGGGGGGGGGGGGGGTGGGGGGCAGAGTGAAAGAAAAAGGAAAGTGGATAGAGAATGGTGTGAGTTAGTGAATGAAATAGAAAAATGGGAGAAAGAAGAAAGAAAGACAGAAAGAAAGACAAAAAGAAAAGACAGACAACAGCCGACAGACAGCGGAGCGTATAGTTTCTTCATTCCGGCAGAGTTGACAGATGAGCTTTCTAGATCATTAACTGCCAAGAGATGCCCCTCCACGTCTTGTTTGTTGGTTCTCTTCACCTGCATTGAATTCAAGTGTGGAAGAAGTGGCACTCATTTAAAATCATTTAAAAAAGAAAACAAAAATCTGAAACCGCACACATAGCTATCGAATGAAACAGTGTTTACATTTCGCTAAGGGAAAAAAAGTAAGATAAGGCAAGAACATTTGACCATGATTTTTGCTTTAAAAAAAAAAAAAAAAAAAAAAAAAAATTAACCCATTGCCTTTGCAGAAAAAGTTCTGTTTCTCGCGCCTTCGTTTCTTTCTAAATCCTTCGATTGTTAGCAAAATGACTCTAAAACCACCGAACCGGTTTTCCCACAGATTTTTTGTGCAAGAAACTTTTCGGCCAAGCACTTTTTCATGGATTTTGTGCGAAGAGAAACTTTTCGGCCCAAGGATTTTCCACCACGGACATTCATGCAAAGAAACTTTTCGGCCCAAGGATTTTCACGGAATTTAGTGCAGAGAAACTTTCTAGCCCAAGGAATATCACGGAAGTTAGTGCAAAGGAAATTTCTATCCCAAGGATTTTCACGGAATTTTGTGCAAAGAAACTTTCTAGCCCAAGGATTTTTTTTGCAAAGAAACTTTCTTAGAGCCCAAGATTTTCACAGAATTTAGTGCAAAGAAACTTTTCCCGCCCAAGGATTTTCACACGGAATTTAGTGCAAAAACTTTTTCGGGCTCAGGATTTTCCACGGATTTTTTGTGCAAAAAGCTTTCTAGCCCAAGTATTTTTCACGGAATTTAGTGCGAAGAAACTTTTCGGCCCAAGGATGTTCACGGAATTTAGAGTGGCAAAGAACTTTTTCTGCTCAAGATTTTCACGGAAATTAGTCCAAAGGAACTTTTCGACTCAAGGATTTTTCACGGAATTTAGTGCAAAAAAAACTTTTCGGCCCACGGATTTTCAGGGAATTTAGTGCAAAGAAACTGTTCGGGGTGAACTGTTCGGCCCAAAGATTTTCACGGAATTTAGTGCAAAGAAATTTTCTGGCTTGAGGCACAACCTCATGAAAGTTTGGTACGGAATCGTCGTGAGGAACTAGATCACAGATCTGATGGCGGAACCGGTTCGACAAGATAAAAAAAGAAGGGGGAAAAAAAGGAAAGGCAAAACCGATTTTAACGTAAGTTCGTGCAAAGAATGCGCATAGATTCCTTAAACTAACCGTCCTTTTTTCAGGAATCTAAACACAAGAGAGAGAGAGAGAGAGAGAGAGAGAGAGAGAGAGAGAGAGAGAGAGAGAGAGGTAGACAGGCAGACAGACAGACAACAGACAGACAGACAGACAGACAGACGGAGACAGAGAGAGAGGACAGACAAATCTAAGAGAGAGAGAGGAGAGAGAGAGAGAGAGGGGGGGGAGGAAGGAAGGAAGGGAAAGAGACAGGGACAGCGAAAGACAGACAGACACAACAGGCAGAGACAGACAGACAGACCGATAGACCGAGATACAGAGATAGACAGACAAACCTAGAGAGAGAGAGAGAGAGAGAGAGAGAGAGAGAGAGAGAGAGAGAGAGAGAGGAGAGAGAGAGAGAGAACGAACGAACGAATGAAGTCTATTGCTAGAAAGCTGTATAGCCTATTTCAGCTAGTCGGCGCGATGTACATTGACAAAACGCGGCGCGATCTCATTGACATAGAAACCACAGCAATGTTGTTGTTGTTGTTGTTGTTTGTTTGTGTTTCACATTACATGACAAAGTCGTGGACGACAAAATGTCCCTGAAATGTGTGTGCATTTTCAGTTCAGATGAGGTCAGTCAGCCAAGGTAGAATTGGATCAGGCCACGGAGAGAGAGAGAGAGAGAGAGAGAGAGAGAGAGAGAGAGAGAGAGAGAGAGAGACAGACAGACAGACAGACAGACAGACAGGCAGACAGAGATAGAGACATAGAGAGGTCAGAGACAGACAGACAGACAGAGACACCTGAAACAGAAAATAAAAAAAAAGACAAAGAAAGACAGAGAGATAGAGAGAGAGAGAGAGAGGAGAGAGAGAGAGAGAGAGAATCAGCAGACAGACAGGCAGAAGGACAGACAGACAGGCAGGCAGGCATGGAGACAGACAGACAGACAGACAGAGGCAGATAAACGAGAAAGCTGGAAATCGGAAGGTTTAGGGGGCCGTGTTCACCTTAACGTGGAACTTGCAGGAAGGATACAGAAAGGAAGAAGGAAGATGGGGTGGAGGAGATAGAGAGAGAGGATGAAGGGACGGTGTGGCGGAGGACGGGGGGGGGGGGGGGGGTGAGAGGAAGGGAGGGAGTAGGGGGTGTTACTGCGCGGAGGAATCAGCATTGTGTCACTAGCTGCAAAAGTAAGGCAGGCAAAGCACACAGAACATTGTACTCACAGAACCCCCCCCCCCCCCCCCCCCCCCGCCCGCCCAAGCACCAACGAGGGCTGTTGAAATATACCGCAAAAGGAGACAGTATTGGACCAGTAGCCAACTGTCGTTTCGCTCCGTAAAGATCTCGTCAGGCGTACTGCTGCGTCCTGGTTGACAGACGAAGGTAAGCACTTCCACGCTTGCTGAAACCCGACTCGCTCTCACTGGGTGAGGCTGACCTTGACTTCTGACGATGTGGCCTTGAAAATTACACAAACAGAAGAAGAAAACGAAACAAAACAAGATGTCACAAACCGATGCGACACGAAAGCTTCACAGATAGAAAGAAAACAGAAAAGGAAACCGGGGATGAACATGTACCGAAGTAAAACAAGAACCAAAAAAATGATCGAGAAAACAGTACACGAATGTGGCTTGGAGCAAAAAAAAAAAAAAAAAAAAAAAAAAAAAAGGCCAGGCATCTAAGAATCATGATCGTGAACAATGAAGGTAATAATGAACTTTTAGAAGATCGCCGTCTCCAATACGTTCACAGTGCATTTACAAAAGAATGAAATAAATCATTTCACTGCCATAGATCATAACTAGTGCACAGAACAAAAGAAAGAAAGAAAGAAAAAAAAAAAAAAAGCACTGACGCACACCGTTCAATCGATCGGACAGTTCCCTACCCTTCACTCTCCGCTTTCCCCTCCTTCTCCACTACAATAGCATGCACACACACACACACACACACACACACACACACACACACACACACACATACACACACACACACACACACACACACACACACACACACACACACACACACACACACACACACACACACACACACACACACGAGCATTCACACACACACACACACACACACACACACACACACACACACACACACACACCCACACACACACACACACACGAGCATTCACACACACACACACACACACACACACACACACACACACACACACACACACACACACGAGCATTCACACACACACACACACACACACACACACACACACACACACACACACACACACACACACACACACACACACACACACGTACGCACGCACGCACGCACACACACTGCGCAAATGAAGAGATATTCTCTGCAAAATCAATCCCTTGTCAAGCCATTCCTATCCCTCCCACCTCCATCTCTCTCTCTCTCTCTCTCTCTCTCTCTCTCTCTCTCTCTCTCTCTCTCTCTCTCTCTCTCTCGCTCTCTCTCTCTCTTTCCACATATACACGCGCGCGCGCGCGCACACACAAACACACACACACACACACACACACACACACACACACACACACACACACACACACACACACACACACACACACACACACACACACACACACACACACACACACACACACACACACACACACACACACAAACACACACACACACACACACACACAACACACACACACACACGCACACACACACACACACACACACAATAGCGCGCATGTAACACCCACGCACGTACAGACATTTTTTTTTAAGCAAAAACAAACTTCCATCTGAAGAATGGGCTAAATTAAACAGAGATGCTTTGGTAAGATATAACGAAAGAGAAAAGACCCCTCAACCCTCCCCCCCCCCCCCCCCCCCCCGTCACTCCCCCGACCCCCTTCGCAAAGTAAGAAGCAAAACTGTAAATGAAAAAGGAAACGACGCAGTCACTTTGAAGAACCCTGGAAAGAAATAGATAAACAAACGAACAAAAGAAATAAATGGATAAAGTTTTGAAGTTTCAGGTTTGAATCGCCGAAGACCTCATACCATTCATAACGCTTATACAACCAGCGCGAACATGATGTAAAAAACAAACCAAAACACAACAAAAATACCAATCACAATAACAACAAAAACCTGAATTAATCAAAAGGTCCAATAACGTGTTTCGGAGAAAGACTGCGATGCTTGCTGTACAAAAGCCCACAAGTTCCAAACGGACATATCCTGAGGCAAAAAGATATTTTGCCGTGCAAACGGCTAGCTATGTGGGAAAGAACATTGTTTCAGTTCACGTGACAACAGCTAACTGTCCCGAGCGAGGAAACAGCTCTGTATACGCCAAAACAGCCATCCGGAAGAACCAGCTGTTTGTGCGTGAAAACTAACCAGCTGTCCTGGAGAAAACAGCTATGCATATGTTAGTTTCAACGTGAGGTGACTGCAGTCGGAAACTGAAACAAAATTACTGTACCACCAGAAGACAATGAAAACGAAGAACAAACAATTACTTATGTCCCCAGATTAGACACCAAATGGACGTCACATCCGTTATCATTGTCTCCAATGTTGTTTATCTTGTCTGAAGAAGGCCAAAGAGGTTGAAACGCGTTGCATTTTTATCTTTAAGTTTGTTCGTGTCTTTCGTTCGGCGGTACGGAATTATCTTTTGAAGTTTTGAAGTTTGTTTATACGTCCCAAGAAACAGATAAAGACAGCTAGCTGTCCCATATTTGCGCGTAGAAACACTATCCCGCTGTGTTTTGAAGACAGCTAGCGCGTCCCAGGGAAACAGCTATTTGCGTGACAGACAACACTATCCGGGGAAAACAGCTATTTGCGCGTGACACACTATCTCTCTGGGGAAACATCTCTCTGTGCGTGACAACACTATCCTGGGGAAACATCTCTCTGTGCGTGACAACACTATCTAAACATCCTGGGGAAACATCTCTCTCTGTGCGTGACAGACAGCACTATCCGTGGGGGGAAAACATCTCTCTGTGCGTGACAACACTATCCTGGGGAAACATCTCTCTGTGCGTGACAACACTATCCTGGGGGAAACTGTCTCTCTCTGTGCGTGACCTGGGAAAACATCTCTCTGCGTGACACACTATCCTGGGGAAACATCTCTCTGTGCGTGACAGGGGAAACTATCCTGGGGAAACATCTCTCTGTGCGTGACAACATCTCTCTGTGCGTGACAGCACTATCCTGGGGAAACATCTCTCTGTGCGTGAAAACAGTGCACAACACTATCCTGGGGAAACATCTCTCTGTGGTGAAAACATCTCTCTCTCTGTGCGTGACAACACTATCCTGGGGAAACATCTCTGTGCGTGACAGCACTATCCTGGGGAAAATCTCTCTGTGCGTGACAACACTATCCTGGGGAACACATCTCTCTGTGCGTGACAGCACTATCCAACACTATCCTGGGGAAACATCTCTCTGTGCGTGACAACACTATCTGGGAAACATCTCTCTGTGCGTGATAGCACTATCCTAGGGGGGGGGAAAAAAAGACATCTTAGCATGAAAACAGGTAGCTGTGTCGTGAACGAGCTATTTGTGTGTGTGAAAATAGCTAGCCATCCCCAGAGAACAGATATTCGTGAATTTGAAACAGCTAACTATCCCAGAAAAACAGCTGTTTGTGCATGGAGAAACAGCTAGCTATCACAGGGATAAAAAGAAAAAAAAAAACAACAGATCTCTGTGCGTGGAAATAGCTAGCTATCTCCAGAGAACAGATATTCGTGAAACTGAAACAGCTAACTATCCCAGAGAAACAGCTATTTGTGCGTGGAAAAACAGCTAGCTGTCACGGATGGAAAACAACAATAGATCTTCGCGCATGGAAATAGCTAGCTGTCCCAGGTCAAGAGATCAGATATTCGTGAAATTGAAACAGCTAACTATCTCAGAGAAACAGCTTTTCGAGCATGAAAAAAAAAACAAAACAAAACAGCTAGCTGTCACGGGGAAAAAGAACAACACACAGATCTTCTTGCGTGGAAATAGCTGTCCGCGAAATCGATGAAGTCCAAGCGTCCGGGGAAAAACAGTTGTTTGTCCATGAAAACATCCCATAATTCCGGGGGAAAACGGGTAGTTTTTTTTCTTAGAAACAGTTGACAGTCTCTTGAAAACAGTTATTTATCTATGTACACCGCCTAACACATTCACACGGATGAGGTTATTTTTCTTTAAAATCAGCTGACAATTTCAAGGAACGGTATCTCCCCCGAAAAATGATTAACAGTTCTAGGAAAAACAATTATTTCCCATGCAGAGCGATAACTATCCTGGCGAAAAAAAAAAACCTGTCATTTTCGCATGAAAGCAGATAACTGTCCAGGAAAACAATAATTTTCCTGTTTAAAAAAGATAACTACTCAAGACAATACTTTTTTTCCGGTCCAAACAGCTGTCGAGGGTGAACAGTACCTTCCCGTGAACACCCTCTGTCCCAGGAAGCAGTTGCAATGGATAGTCCGGAGGAAAGCAGTGCATTTCAAACAGGGAACCAGCTAGCCCTGGAAAAACAGTTCTTTCGCCCTGAAAGCAGCACATCGTCAAAGGAAAACAGCTGTTTATCCAGTAGAAATACAGCACCTCACAGAATGTTACCTCCCCTCCCCCCCCCCCCCCCCCCCCCCACACAAAAAATAACTATTCCGGAAAAAAAAATAAATGTTTCCACCTCCCCTCCACCCCCACCCACCACCACCACCACCCACCCCCCACCCCCACCTCCGGGAAGGCTAGCTATCCCAGACAAACATTTATGTTCCCGTCAAAACAGCTCACAAAAAAAAAAAAAAGATAGAGAGAAGAGAGAGAGAGAGAGAGAGAGAGAGAGAGAGAGAGAGAGACGAGAGAGAGAGAGAGGAGAGAGAGAGAGAGAGAGAGAGAGAGAGAGAGAGAGAGAGAGAGAGAAAGAAACATTCGTTTTGCATGAAAACAGATTGCCATCACGGGGAAGCACCCTTTTTCAGCCCCCCCCCCCCCCCCCCCCTTCCCCCTCCCCCCCCTGCTTCATCACGTGTGCCAATTAAGTGGTATTGGACCCCCAAATGCTCATTCTAGACCCCCCCCCCCCCCCCCCCCCCCCCCCCCCCCCCGTCCACAGCCACAGTCTGCTTGTTCCGCCACAGCCCCGGCACCGGCAATCCACAGGGAGGAATGAATGGCAAGTCGTCTCCAGGCAACCCACTAGAGGAGACACTGCGCTGATGCCGAGTCACTTCGGCGCTGTTCAGTGGTGCATGCTCTGATCCAAATTACACGTGACACCAGATGCTAAACCTCCTGTTCACGACAGTAATTGATTAGTCTTGGAGCCAGTGTGAGTGAGCCCAGCTAACGGAGGACACCACCCACATCCATCAAAACGACAATCCCCTTGAATGTGCCGGTAACTGTGACCCCGACAGAATCTCACCGAAGGCGTGGACGTGAAGAGGAAAATCAAATCTGAGGCTACCATGAAAAGAAGGGGGGGGGGGGGGGGGGGGGGGGGGGGGGGGGAAAGGTCACAGAAAGGTCACAGAGTTTCATGTTGTTGTTGTTGTTTTAATGCTGATTATTGACGATGTGGATGATAAAAGGAAAGCTACACTCCAGAAGTAAATAATGAGGACTTATATACAAGAAAATACAAGAGTAAGTGTTAGAGTCATAAAGCCGTAAAAATCAACCAAACTTTTCATATAAATCATGAATCTTTATCTTTTGTAACTCGCATGGAACACGTATCTTGATACATTATACCTGCTTCGTGTTCGTTGTTTTCAACGAAACATGCAGAAACCACTTTTATTGATTCTTTTAGAAAGCTAACTCAAAGGTACAAGGAACAATGGGATAAGAAATGATGCTCATTTTCAACTTGTCCCACCTAAAAGAAACAGTCTTTATCTTAAGCAGACTTACTACACACAACATATTTTTCAGAGGAAGGACCTTCAATCTTAGCTAAGAAAAATCTACACGAAGGCAATATATATCTACATCACAGAGGAACTTTCCTTTTTTTCAAAAACAGTTTTAAACAGATTTGAACATTTTGTGAGTGCTACATCTGTACCAGTCTCCGCTAGTTCCGTTCGTTCCATTCTTTGATGAACAAGTCGACAGTTCTTTGTTTAAACAAATTCAAAAACATCTTTGTATCACCGACTCCTTGCTGCAACTGAACAATCCTGGTACCAGTTTTACGCAAAATATCTCTTACCTTTCAAAACCAGCGGATTTTGTCAGCTCTATCTAATGCAAGCAACATTATAAGCTTTATGTGGTAGTGTTTCAGCATCCGATTGCAACGGTTTCAACCAGAAGTTTAAGCATGCAACATAAGAATTAACGAACAGGGAGTATCTATCCGCAGGCTCCCATATAAAGGAGTTCTACTTGGAATACCATGAACCTTTTGCATGTCATTAAATGTATTTTTTTCTATGTGATCCACTCTGTTGAACCCTCCCACCTCTAATGAGTACAGCAGCATTGGCTGGGTCTTCTCTTTAAAAAAAAAATTAAAAAAAAGTATTTCATATCATTTCCTTACACATTAAAAAGAAAACCTTGCACAGCTGCTGCCAAATGGCATTGTGCCCCCCCTAATCCCCCCACTAATATGCACAAATGCATTGTGCCTAAGCAACAGTGACTAATCGCCACCAGGTCAGGTCCCCCCCCCCCCCCCCCGAACCATTGTGCATGCCTTCCCAAGACTCCGACCTCTCTGAACATCATAACGGTTGTACTTTTGATGTTTACTACATAATCTCAAGTTGTTGCAACATAGTTTTTAAATATTTTGTTGATTCTTTAGGGGTAGTTGGCAAACAGCCTTTAAATCATATGCGAACAACAAAATGAAAACAAACCAATTAAATAGCTGCGCATCGTGTTTACCCTTTTCTTTCACATGTTTTGCGAGCTGATTTATGAACACTGAAAATAATGTGGGACTCAAAACGGATCCTTATTCTGCTCTTATAGGCATTCCGACATCTCAGAAAGTTCATAGTTTGATCGAGCACACGACAATGATAGATTGTACATGGTTTCGAGAGACGCCAAAAATGTTTCCTTTCACATACATTTTTGTATGCACTCTAAAACTTTGTGATGACGAACAGGGAGGAAAGTCTTTCTAATATCAACGAAAGCAGCACAAAGTTTTGTACTTTTTCTACTCATACATTTCTAGGGTAGTAATAGACAACGTAAAATATAATCAACGATAGAATGATTGAAGTCCTGCTTGATTTTCTGAAAACTACTGATTATTTTTAAACTAGGTGTACAGTCTTGTGTTTAATATTGTTTTTAAACCAGGTGTACAGTCTTGTGTTTAATGCTGATGTATAACACCTCGACATGATGCTCAGCAAAGATACTCTTCTACAATCATCATTGTTATCGGGATTACCTTTCTTCAGTGATAGTATGAACACTGATTTTGTCCATCCACGAGGATGAACATGTTATTCAAACGGCATTCAACAGTTCGTAAAAAATTCTGAGCATCTCTCTACCTTCAGAAGTTAACATTTCTGCAGTAGTATTGTCTCTTTCTCCAGCTTTATTTTTTTTTTAAGTTTAGCAGTATGACTTCACCCTTTGACATAAACTGATTCAAAAAAAAAAAAAAAAGTCCGATTCTTCCAACAGACCGACTTCAATATGACACTGTTTATCGTATTCTTCACCGTTGTTTTGACTAAAAAAAACACTCTTGAAATACTTGCACCGTTCGTTTAAGGTAACATCGTTATCATTTTTGTGTCATTCCATAGCATCACCCTTTCCTTCAATTGCTCCCATACTGCGATGAGTTGCCAGTTCATTCGCCAATATACCTGTTTGTTGCTTTCTAAACGTCCGTCTTTTCTCTTCTAAAAAGTATTTGTATTTCTTCCATACTTTTGCTTACGGTTTCCTGTCTTCTTCTTTTCGAATTCTTTTGAAATAGCGTCACTTACTCTTCTTTTATTGCTGTATCACAATCTACCTCAAACCCTTCTGACCTTTGATATCCATTGACCGTCCACGTTTCTATGAAGCACTGACCAGCATCTTTTTCACACTTTACAAAAATGTCAAGAGCACTGTCATTGTGCACGGCCAAGGTTTGGATAGCCTGCACGAGCTGGGTTTTAAATGTCACAAGGTTTCAACTTTTTTTTATATAAATAAAATCACCCTCGCACGCATTCTTCGTTCCAATTTTTGTTTGTGTTAAATCATACAACAGTTTGCTTTGATTTTTCAGTAAACAAGTAGGGAAACGTTTGCTCCCATAGGAAAACCCAACACAGAGTAACCTTTATTCAAGACCGGCACAGCCTTTTAAACTTGAATAAAGTCAGACAAATACAAAGACGAACAATCTAATAGTGAGAGGGGAAAAAAAGCGCAGGCCAACAACCACTGTCTTTCATAGTAATGACTTTGGCAACGATTTGGACTTAAGAGAAGAGGGGTTGAAGATAGAGAAACTATGAACATAAAATTAAGAAAATATTTTATAGATATGAAAACTCTTCACTAGCTGCATGAAGGAACCATCGTAATCCTTTTCGAAGGCAGATCTATGTGTATTGCATGCTCCGAGGTCTTTCGTCTGCTGGATAAGAACTCATCAGAGAGACACGGTTGGTTGCGTCTGTGGCTCCTGGCGTCAAATAGAGACACACCGCAGTCCATAATACTGTGGTGTTCTCATCACCAAGGTTTCAAAAAAGAATCCAACAGCACCCCCAAAAAGCAGCCAGCGAAGGGTAGTAAATGAAACCAAAACGAAAGTGTGGGGAGGGAAAAAAAAAAAAATGCTGAAAAAAACTAAAGACATTATGCAAACAGTATAAAAAATGTAGGGGACAATCTTTGAGCCTACGCTTGAGGATCCACCCAAGGACGCAAGGGAGATCAAAAGACAAAACACAAAGACGGACAGAAACAAATACAAATAACCTCGATTTAATCGAAACGAAATTGAGAAAGTAAGTGAGACAGGGAACAGTAAACAATAAACAGTAAACAAGTAGGGTAACTTTTGCTCCCATAAGAAAACCTAACACAGAGTAACTTTTATTCAAGACTGGCACAGCCTTTTATCATAGTAATGACTTGGCAACGATTTGGACTTAAGAAGGGAGGGCGGGGGGGGGGGGGGGGGGGGGGGGGGGTGAAGATGGAGAAACAGGGAACATAAAATCAAGAAAACGTATTATAGATATGAAAACCCTTCGCTAGCTGCATGAGGGAACCATCGTAACTTGCGCTTGTTTTCCCCCCACTATTTAACTCTATCAGACTTTTTTTTTTCAGGCGCCTGTGGCATCACCTGTTGCACCTGACTGCCCTTCACTTACCGGTACATACGAACCGATTGTCTACACCAAGGAACAGGAGTTCAGGTAAACGTCACAATGAGACTCTGTGAGATTGAGCGCGTGCAACCCAACACTTGTGATCTAGCGGAGGTGGCGTGAATAACGCTGCGAAGCGTGAACAATGTTAACACTTAAAAAAAAAAAAAAAAAAAAAAAAAAAAAAAAAAAAAAAAAAAAAAAAAAAAAAAAAAAAAAAATCGATGTTTTCCTTGACGTACGTAATTAATAAAATATCAGTCACAAGACATCCTCTGACCTTTTCATTAATCTAGTTACACTTTCACTTTCACACGTACACTTGGCACCCCAAATCCCGGCAATCACTACCTCCACTCCGACACAGTTGTCCGTCTTCTGGAAACCATGCTTTCTCACATCTGCCACTCGTTCACAGAGAGAGAGAGTCACCAGAGAGAGAGAGAGAGAGAGAGATAGGAGAGAGAGAGAGAACGGAGAGAGGGAGAGCGGGAAGAGAGAGAGACAGACAGACAGACAGCCAGGCAGACAGACAGAGAGAAACACACGCACGCATGCACGCATGCAAACATGCGCACAAGCACATACAAACTCTCTCTCTCTCTCTCTCTCTCTCTCTCTCTCTCTCTCACACACACACACACACACACACACACACACACACACAAGCACACACACACGCACGCGCACGAACGAAGAGAGAGAGAGAGAGAGAGAGAGAGAGAGAGAGAGAGAGAGAGAGAGAGAGAGAGAGAGAAGCCAGAAAGAGAGATAGACAGACAGACAGACAGGCAGAGGCAAAGACATCGACAGAGATCAAAGAGAAAGAGGAAAAGACTACTGACGGACAGAAACGAGAGAGAGAGAGAGAGAGAGGAGAGAGAGAGAGAGAGAGAGAGAGAGAGGAGAGAGAGAGAGAGAGAGAGAGAGAGAGAGACAGACAGACAGACAGACAGACAGACAGACAGAGAGATAGACAGGGACAGACAGAGACAGAGACAGAGAGAGACCCACACACACAGAGAAGAACCTGCATTTTACTGCCAGCTATCTGGACCCGATCGACTACGTGGACTCGGGTCTCCTCTTTTGCGACACTCTCCTTCCTCACTATTCAGTTCGAAGTTTTCCTCCATGGATTGAAGACGTCATCACGGATGGTGAGGCTTGCTGCTCTGGTCCCTGCTACTCTACTCTACTCTGCTCTACTCTGTTCTATTCTACTCTACTCTGATCTTTAGAAAGAGAAGGGGTTAGTTACTACCACGGACATAAGACGAACAAAGTACAGGACAAGACACACAAGACTCTCTGTTCTTCGTGTTTGTTCGTCTATTGTCCTTGGCGGTAACTAACCCCCTCTCTTTCTCAATTGTTACTTCAATTTTCCGCCCTCAGTCACTCCGTTTGGAAACTCTACTGTACTCTGTTCCTATTCTACCTTTTTTTTTTCTATTCTAATTCATTCTATTCTATTCTACTCTGTTCTAAACTACTCTACTCTATTTTTGTTCTATTCAGTTCGAC
>JADBJO010006006.1:84776-92276 GCA_016801955.1 Conus betulinus | reverse complement strand
AATCATTTATCTCCCCAAAACTGGGCGCAAAATGGATGTGGAACAAAAAAACAAAAACAAAACAAACAAAACAAAACAAACCAAAAACCCAAGGCTGCTGGGAAGGAGATAATGCGAGTGAATTATAAGATATAAGAAGATAGTTTCCTGCCGTTTAGTGTCTGTTAAGTGTCCACACAACTTCAGGGTTAAAGATTAAACGCATTGGTATATTCTTACGGAGGTTCATGTTTATTCTTGACTACAGTACCTTTTGTTTTGTGTAGTACAATAAGCAAAAAAGCAAACAAACAAAAAACACAGCTGGATTTTACACGTTTCATCGCAAACAACTATTCCTGCTCTCCTAGAGAAACAATACCTAAAAAAAACCCAATGCAGGAAAGTCATAGTTTTGACCCAGTTAGAAATGATGAAGAAACACGTGACCAGTAACTTGGCGATTTTGATCTTCAAGGTGGAATTGAACAACCCACACTTCAGAGATATCACCACACACACACATACAATGATAATATGGGTGCAGATAATGTTGGGTAGGTTACTCAAGGTCTGGTCTGATCAGCGCGCTGAGCTAATGCATAGGTCAGATATCTGCTAAGTCGTAACCACGAGACCCTCTTCTTAACCCCCCCCCCCCCCTCCCCGTCTCAGTCATTAATTCATTTATCCATCAGCTCTTATCATGCGCAGTGTGGTTTGGAAACTTAACGGATGTGGTGTAGCGTATATGGACTAGTCCACACGCAGTGACACTTCCTCGATGAAACTGAAACCGAAACTGAAATATTCAGGCATAACTGGCCTCATGGATCAATCAGATCTCGTTTTCTTAATCCAAGAGAGTTGGGGTTCAATCCCCTCTTAAACTAAACGGCCGGGTTACAGGCAGATTTCCTTTCCCATATCTCAGCAGACCCTCAACACTTGTCTCCCTTCAAGTCTTCCGAACGACACTTTATACCGCTTATCCAATTGTGTTTCCTGGGATACATTTTCAGTGTCCTGTCTGACCAGTCTGAGCTGTCATGTTCCCGTCTGCTTTGCATTTATGCATGAACGCATGAAAGAAGGCTGACAACCAAAGAAGAAAGAGCTATGTCGGGGGAGATGAGGAAGACTATGAAAATACAAGAGAAATATAAACACACACGCGCGCGCCTTGTCGCGCGCGCGCGCGCGCACACACACACACACACACACACACACACACACACACACCACACACACACACACACACACGCACACACACACACACACACACGCACACGCACGCACACGCACACACGAGAGAGAGAGAGAGAGAGAGAGAGAGAGAGAGAGAGAGAGGAGTGCAAGTCACGTTACCTTCACGAAGTTCACGTGAAAACAGTTTTTCACAATTCACTCCACCATTTGACCAAACAAAAGAAAAGCCATAAGTATCCAAACAATGTTTAATCGAAGATACCGAATTTGATGGTACACTCCGATTCCTTGTACATTGAAATAGATTTATATTTTTTTTTTCATTTCATATGCTTCTTTTGGTAGTCTAGCGAGCGACAGCTTTTGTAATTTGAACCAGTGGCGCACTGATTTTATTGCACCATCAACATACAAAGGATACCTTCCTAGCTCACGGTACACCATTGTATTTGGGGTATTCGGGCGTACATTTAAAAAGCGTTTGCATGCAAACAAGCGAGGTCATTCAATTACATGTAGATGAGACTGTCCCCCAGACTTCTGCTGTATGTAAAAGCAAAGGTTTCACTGACGCATCAAAAAAGTTAAAAAAAAAAAAAAGACTTCTATCCATTTTCTCCCAAACTCCACATTGTTTTCATACTTTCTACCAATTTTGGCTCTGGTCTGCGTGCGTATTCTTCGAGTGCAGTGTCGTACGAGAGCATTGTGGTTAAAATACAGCCCAAATACTTATAACTGTTAACAACGTCAATCTGTTTTCCCTGACAGAATTCTTTTTCTGCTTTTGATAAAGGTCCCTCTTTTCTAGAAAAAAAAACCCATAACTTTTGTAACTTTTAACTGTTTACAACTTCAATCTGTTTTCCCTGAGAAAACTATTTTTCTGCTTTTGATAAATGTCCCCCTTTTCTTAAAAAAAAACCCCGTAACTTTTGTTTTCTTTAAGTTCACTTTAAAGTCCTAGAGAGGTTGATGCTTTATCAAGGTCATTTAATTTGATTTTGAAGCATTGAAGGAGTTGTCAATATCAAACATATATCATCAGCAAATAACAATAAAAAGATTTTTTGAAGAGAGAGAGGGAGAGAGAGAGAGACAGACAGACAGACAGAGAGAGAGGGACAGACAGACAGACAGACAGACAGACAGACAGACAGAGAACAAGGGAAGGAGGGAGAGAGAGGGGGGAGAGAGAGAAAAAAACGAGAGAGAGAGAGAGAGAGAGAGGGAGAGAGAGGGAGGGAGAGAGGGAGGGAGGGAGAGAGAGAGGGGGGCGAGGGAGAAAGATGGAGGACATAAGTCTTTATTTCCGAGGATAGTAGGTGAACATATATATTCTTCTTTGCATCCTGCTGAAAAGAATGAGAAAATGATTAATATGTATTGAAAGAAACAATTAGCAGCAGCAACAAGAAAAACCACCACCACCACCACAAAGTATATGAAATAAAAATGGTACATGTGAAAGAGAAAAAATACACTCAGTGAATATAATACGTGAAAAAAGAAATGCGCGTAGCAATATCAAATCCAAGACAAAATCCATATAATTTAGGGAATGTTTAAGGCTACAAAAGATTGCAGAGACTGAAGAAAAAGAGAGAGGGGGAGGGGGTGGAAGGGAGGACAGAGAGAGAGAGAGAGAGAGGAGGGAGAAGGAGAAGGAAGAGGAGGAGGAGAAGGCTACATACGATTGCAGACACACACACACACACACACCACACACACACACACACACACACACACACACACACACACACACACACACTCACCATGCACATACAGGTGATGATGGTGGTGATGATGATGATGATGATGATGATGATGATGATGATGATGATGATGATGATGATGAAAGAACATAGATGTAGACAAAGAGAGCGACAGAGACAGACAGAGAGACAGACAGAGACGGACAGAGACAGAGAGAGGGGAGAGAGAGAGAGAGAGAGAGAGAGAGAGACAGAAAGACAGAGAGAGAGAGAGACGAGAAGAGAGTGATAGAGAGAGGGAGACTTGTGTCACTGACCACTGGACTAATGATCAGGGACCACCGCTAATCGAGTGTTAGAAGGCGTGGAGAGGATAAGGAGGAACGAAGGAGACCGCGAAGAAGCGGCAGGGGGGGGGGGGGGGGGGGGGGGTGGGTGTGGGGGGGAGGGGGGGGGAGGGGTGGGGGGTCAAGGGGTGGGGGGGTGGGGAGGGGGGGAGATGAGATAGGTCAACGTTCTCAAGCACGTAGACCTGAAAATCGTGAAATTAAAAAAAAAAAGTAAAAGGAATAAGAAGTCTCTCGTCTCTCTCTCTCTCTCTCTCTCTCTCTCTCTCTCTCTCTCGCTCTCTCTCTCTCTCTCTCTCTCTCTCTCACACACACCACACACACACACACACACACACACACACACACCCAACACACAACACACACACACACACACACACACCACACACACACACACACACACACACACACACACACACGCACGCACGCACGCACACACACACACTTGTTTCTTGTCTAAATGAATAATTCAGAGTGAAAATTGTTGCACGTATGCCCCTATGACCGGTTTTTCTTGCTCATCTTAATAACAACAGCAGCTAGGAACTATTGATGGGTATAGAGTCCAACGTCAGATGACGTTTAACGAACTCTATAAAAACGCAGGGCTCTACCTGCTCTTTTGCTTCTAGAACACGATCTATCAGTTTAGGACAAGCTGCTCGCATAAGACCACGACGACAGACCTTGTTTGATCGGGTAGCTCGTCAGCAGATTGAGCTAGGGGATGGAGTGTGTGTGTGTTTGGAGGGGGGGGGGGGGGGGGGGTGGGGGGTTGGCCAGGTGGGGGTGGTGCGAAAGCACTGACAGGTGCCAGACGGCCAGCAGGGAGCGAGGAGAAAGGAAAGACAATGAGAGGAAGAGGAGCGACAGGAGGAGGAGGATGGGGGAGGAGGAGGAGGAGGAAGAGAAGAGAGATAAACAAGAGTAGGGGGTGGGGATAAGAAAGGACTTTTGAAATCGAGATAATTGAGGAAGAGAAGACAAACTGGAAGAGATTATGGACAAAATAAGAGGTACAAGAAGTCAGCGAAGATGTTGCAGGAGGAGGAGGAGGAGGAGGGGGAGGAGGGAGAGAGGAGGAGGAGGAGAGGGGAGGAGGAGGAGGGCGGAACGGATGAAAACGTATAGTGAGACTACTTAATTTTTATTTTTTTTTTCTTCCATCCTTATGTTGCAGGGTGTTGGTATTTTTATTCCGGACGTTTGACGCCAATTTAGTGTTCGCGTGTATCGTGTCGGTGGTCGTTAGTTTAGTGTATTGATGTGTTGTCCTGTGGTGTATGTTGTTGGGTGTGGTGTGGAATGTGGTGTGGGAGGGTGGTGTGGTGTGGTGTATGTAGTGTAGATGTGGGTTTGGTGTGGGTGTGGTGTGGTGTGTTTGAGTGGGGTGTGGTGTGGTGTTGGTGGTGTTGTGGTGTGGTGTGTTGTAGAGTACTGTAGTGTGTGTAGTGTTGGTGGTGTTGGTGGGTTTTGGGTAGTGGTGGTGTGTTGTATTGTAGTGTGGTGTGGTGTAGTGGTGGTGGGTATGTGAGTGTAGTGGTGGTTGTAGTGTAAGTGGTGGGTGTAGTTTTTAGTGGTAGTGTAAGGTCTACTGTAGTTTGGGGTGTATTGTTAGTGTAGTGTAGTTGGAGAGAGAGCGAGAGGGGGATAGTGAGAGAGAGATAAGATAGAGAGCTAGGAGAGAGGTGTAAAATTATCGGTCTACCGAACTTTGTTTTTGAGAGGAGGAGAGAGATGAGAGAGAGAGCTGAGATAGGGTTGAAAATGTTCGATCTACAGAATTTTGTTGTTGAGAGAGGAGAGAGAGAGAGAGAGAGAGATAGAGGAGAGAGAGAGGAGAAATAGAGATCGGAGAGAGGAGAAAGAGGAGAGAGAGAGCGAGAGAGAGAGTAGAAAAATTTCGCATCTACGGAATTTTGTTTTTGAGAGAGAGACGAGAGGAGCGAGAGAGAGAGAGATTTTCGATTCTGACGAATTTCTATCTACGACTTCGTTGGAGAGCAGAGAAGCGAGAGAGAGGTAGAGCGAGAGGAGAGAGAGAGAGTTAAATTATTTCGATCTACGAACTCTGGTTTAAAACGCAGAGTAGAGAGAGAGAGAGACGAGAGAGAGACGAGCGCGAGAGAGAGGAGTTGAAAAATTTTCGTATCTAACGCTTTTTTGTTTTGAGAGAGATCGAGAGAGAGACCTATACGGAGAGATAGAGAGAGAGAGAGAGAGAGAGAGAGTAGAAAATTTTGATCTAACGAATTTTGTTTAAGAGAGAAGAGAGAGAGAGAGATAGAGAGAGAGAGAGAGAGATAGAGAGAGTAAGAGAGGAGAGAAAGAGGAGAAGAGAGTTTGTGATAATTTCAGCTAACGAACTCGTTTTTAAACGCAGTGGATAGATAGATAGATAGACTATAAGATAGAGAGATAGAGAAGAAGAGAGAGAGAGAGAGGAGAGAGTATCTCGAGTAGATAGAGAGTGTGTTTTACTTTTATAGTTGTTTATTTCGATCTTGTTTGCGAAGTTTGTTGTTTTTGTGTTTTTGTGATCAGGGAGAGAGATGTTTGTTGAGAGAGGAGAGAGAGAGAGAGGAGACTAGAGAGAGATTAAAACAAAATGTATCTAGTTATTACTCTATCTNAGAGGAGGGAGAGGTAGTGAGAGGAGGACGAGTTGAGTGAACATTCCGATCTAGGAAGTTTGTTTTGAGGGAGGAGGAGGAGAGAGAGCGAGAGAAGAGGAGAGGAGGATGGAGAGAGAGGAGAGAGAGAGGAGAGTGAGAGAGATGAAGAGGGAGGGGGATTCGAGAGAGTGAGAGGAGAGAGAGAAGATTAGAAAGAGAGAGAGTTGATAATTGCGAGCTACGAACTCGTTTTAAGCAGATAGATAGATAGATAGATAGATAGATAGAGAGAGAGAGAGAGAGGCTTTTTTTTCCCCTTTTTTTTTCTGAGAGAGAGAGAAGTTGAAAATTTCGATCTGCGAATTTTGTGTTTGAGAGAGAGAGAGAGAGATGAGAGAGAGAGAGAGAGAGAGAGAGAGAGAGAGAGAGAGAGATTAAACAAAATGTATCTAGTTATTACTCTATCTGAATAAAGCGAAAAGAACGAAACAGAACTGAAAAAAAGCCACGGATAATGTGTTAATTGATATAACTCTCTCTCTCTCTCTCTTCTCTCTCTCTCTCTCTCTCTCTCTCTCTCTCTCTCAAAACACAATTCATAGATCGAAAATTTTCAACTCTCTCTCTCTCTCTCTCTCTCTCTCTCCCTCTCTCTCTCTCTCTCTCTCTCTCTCTCAAAACAATATTCATAGATCGAAATATTCATAGATCGAAAATTTTTGAATCGTGATAACCTATCGCTCATTAGAGTGTATGTCCACCCGTCCACAAATGGCTCGTCGCTGAAGCTACGGCGAATCATTCAGTGTCTGTCTTTCGGGGAGCAGAGGGTAACAAGGGAAACAAATGCTGCTCTGTGAGATTCAAGCCGCCTCTGTTCTCCACAACAAACCGCAGTTACGAAAAATTCGCCTTGGGGCGGGGAAGGGAAGGGAGGGGGGGGGGGGGGGGGGGGGGTTTTTAAGTTTAACACACTGTCCCTGTGATTCACGTCACTGAGCACGACTCATTTCCTTGCAGTCGGTTGGAGGAACTCGCCCTGATCCTTGTCCACCGAGACCTCTTCCTGATACAGTCCATCGTCAGTGAACACGGACACTGCTGACGGTCTTTTCTCTAGAAAATCAGATGATCCTTTATGTCGTGGGTTTTTTTTTCTCTCACTATGCAATGTCACCCGCGCTGTTGTTTGACGAACCTTTCATTACATCAGTACGTGTTAGCACGAGCACGCACAGATACGCGTGGGCAGGCTGAAAGAAGATGTGAAGCTTATTTCTTAATCCTCAATAAGATCATTTTACACACACAACACACACACACACACACACACACACGTAGGCCTGTGCCCACACAGGCATGCACACCCATATATACACACGTGTACACTCATCACACACACACACACACACACACACACACTGACAATGTCACAAGCAACGTTAGGCAAATTAGTTACCCAAGGTCTGACCAGGGCGTAAAGCTAATGCGCAGGTAAGACGTCTCTTAAGTCGCAGCAATTATTAGGCTTCTCGAAAATTCTGTTCATCTTAGTCATTAATTTCTTTATCCGTCAGCTTTAAATCATGCGCAGTGTGGTCTCGAAATTTAACTGGATGTGGTGTTAAGTATGTG
>JADBJO010006006.1:77276-79776 GCA_016801955.1 Conus betulinus | reverse complement strand
GATTGGTGGCAAGAAATACTCTGTGGATAATGTGGAGAGACTGGTCGAGGTCAGACAGAAAGATGGTCGGTCCCTCAGTAACGTCTGTTCCGCGGAGAATTTCAGCTAGGGGTCAACAGCTAACGTGACACCGGTTCATTGCGTAGTGTGCGTGTGAATGGCACGAGGCCCGCACGTGATTCTGTGGATGACGGCATGAACTGTGATTCTGTCGCTGATGTCGCGTGTTGTGTCGTGCCAGATGCTGCTGAACTGACTGGCGAAAATGGGCGTATGTCATCAATTGAAAAAGTGGCAAAGTAGCCGTGTGATCTATTGCATAATGATGCTTTTACATTCTGATGTAGACAATAAAGCAAAACGTGCCGTTTCCTTTTAGCACTGGAACGTTAATGGTCTGATCTCGACACTGAATGATGATAATTTTATTCCGTATGTCAGCTCTTCTGACTTTAAATGTCTAGTGGAAACATTCCTTGACAATTTTAATTCAAATTTTCTGTTCCTGCTGTAAAATTCGCGACTCAGGGAAGGCGATCTGTGGTTTATTTGTGGAATTAGAAATGAGTTTTTACAATTGTTGAACAAGTTTCTATCAAATCTGGAAACTATGGTGCATCTCTTATCAAAGAGCACTTTTTTGATCTGGACAGGGATGCTTTACATATATGTTAGTGTATTCCTCCCGAGGGTTCGCCGTCTCGTGTTTACTTTGAGAGTAAAAATGCTATAGGACTTCTGGAGGATTGCATAAAAATATTATTGACTTGCAAAGCTGTATATAGCGGAACTTCTAATATTTCGCATGTTTGTCGGATAATTGATAATGATAATATTTGTGTGTTTGCAATGTGCGAGTCATCCATTAATTGTCGGTAGATGTTCTCAGGACAAATTGTTAAATACTTATGGTAAATTGTTATTGAATATGTGCACTGCTGTAGATCAGTGTATATTGAATGGACTTTGTCATGGCGACCTGGAAGGTAGCTATACATACTTGTCAGAGAGTGGTTGCAGAATGAATCATGATTTTAAGATGTGTTGAAAATAATTTGTGTGTTTAAGCGAATCGTGTGAGATGAACGTGTGTGAACGTATTGAATCAGACCATACACCTGCTGAACTTCATCTCAGTCATGAAGACAATAAACGAATACTAGATTCAATGTGAACAGTTTCATCTTGGAAAAGTATGTATGGAATGGTGATTATGTATGTGTGATTTATGACTTCAAAATATTTTTTTTAGGAAGAAACAGGTGCTTGCAATCAGCTCAACTGACCTCAATATGAAAGAAACACTGCGTTACTTCTAACTTGTGTATACAGGAAGCTGTGGAAAACATAAACAAGCAAGGCATACGAAAAACGATAGACTGGTTTTATGCAGAGTATGGAGCCTGTAAATCACGTGTTCATAGACTGCTGAATAGATTTCTGTGTTCTCAAGATGCTGAAGATCGTCACGAGTATTGGAAGACAAGACGAGAATATAAGAATTTACAAAAGAGAAAGGAGGAGCAATGTAATGAAACCTTAATGGCAGATTACCGTCGTCTGTAATTAATCAAAAACAGTTTTGGGACACTGTAAAAAGGATTTCATTAATATAAAATCAGCCTCCAAATAGCTTCAGTGTAGACATTTGGTGTGAACATTTCAAAGCACGTACAACAAACAGTGCAAGTGCTGATAATAAACTGTAATTTGAAGATAATAAAGACAGAAAAATTGACTATTGAAATCGCCCTATTTCTGAAGAAGATGTTTTTATGCCACTGGAAAAAAAAAAACACCATAAAGCAGCTGGACCGGATGGTATCACTGGAGAGTTCTTAAAATATGGTTGCAAATCTAATCCTTTCTTGAACATCTGAGTAACATTTTTCAACTCCTTATTTGATAAAGGGATTCATCCTGAGATTTGGTCAGAATCCACTATCATACCACCCTGTAAGAGAGGAAATGTAAACAATCCCAAGGATTACCGAGGAGAGCATTTCTCTTTATGATGCTTCTAAGAAGTTGTAAGCACTACCGTTAACTCCAGTTAACAGGAAAGGGTAGAACAAAAGATAATCTGACAGGAGAATACCAAGCTGCATTCAAATGTAATTGCTCTACAGTTTACCATAATGTTTATTCTGATGGAATTTATTAAAAAAAAAAAAAAAAACACTTATTGTTGTTTCAATCGTAAGTTACATGCTTCTTTCATTGATTTTGCAAACGCTTTCGATTCTCTTACCAGAAGCGTTTAATGGCCGGTTGGTATTCATGGTCAATTATCTAAACATACAAAGGTATGTGTAACAATGTAAGATCTGGAGTAAGAAGTGGAGGGAAATTGACAAATTATGTTATGTGTACTAGTGGTGTCAGATATGATGATGTGTGTGGTTCTATTTTGTTTTCATTGTTTATTAACGAATTGACATCAGAAATGACACTTAATGGCGACATGGAGCTCAATTTTGCGGAGCTTTGAGAGTTGTTC
>JADBJO010006006.1:67276-69776 GCA_016801955.1 Conus betulinus | reverse complement strand
CACGTGAGTCAGTGAGTTCCACAAGGCACGAACTCCTAAGGCATTAACCTAGAAGAAATGTTCGTGATATATCTTCCAGTACGCTGATTGTCTCATCTCTATGCACATAGGACGGCAAGGTGACACTGACAGTGTTATCGTCTTCGAACTCACATTACCGATTTTCATAGCTGACATGAGTGAGGCAGGCACACTTCCACATCATGGTAGTCATCATCTCGCTGTCGTGTTAAGCTAACCAAAGCAATACAACCTCATTGCAACGAACTTTGTCAATACGACAACAACGAGGCAAAACAGTATATAGACAATTTTAAGGGAAAACAGGCACGATCGAAACAATCTTAGTTCTAAACAACAAACTGATCCATCAGTTTTATAAATGATAGACACAGAGACAGTCTGGTTAAAGAGACGAGGAGCTGTAAGCATTTGTCAGACAGAAAGGGGATAACCATGGCCTGGTCTAGTTATGGACATTATCGAACAGATCAAGCAGATCAAAAGAGCAGAGGAAGAAATGAAAGAGAGTAGATATAAGAAACAAAATTAAAAAAAAAATAAAAAACTTTGAGGGTTTTTTCTTTTTGTGGCATCAGTTGCCGGATCAATGATGTGCCTAGAGCGGTGGCTTTTTTTTCCCTCCTAAGGCCAAAACCCACCTCTTCATTTTTTTGATGCCTTGCATGACAATGCATCTTCATCTGCAAAAATAAAAGCGGAGAAAAACAAAAACAATTTCCGCAACTAGTTTCTTTTTTTCCTTTTTTTTTTTTTTTACGACCAGTCTCTTACACACTATGCATAGTCTGTATGTTCTTTCACAAACGGACAAAATTCTTGCTGATTTTAGTATTTTGGCGTGTGATACAATGTGTCTGGGTTTGTTGATGTTCTAATGTGTGGTGTAGTGACACACTCACTCTGATAATGTGCTGCTTATACAAAGAAAACAACAGGCAGACAGCGAAAAAGAAGGAAAGAAAGGAAGGAAGGAAGGAAGGAAGGAAGAAGAAGGAAGGAAGAAAGAAAGAAAGAAGAGAGAGAAGAAGGAAAGAAGACAAAAATGAAAAAGAATTCGTTGTTGTGTAAAAATGAACGAAATAACAAAAAATAAATACACAGTTGTTACGTAAATGTGAAACACAAAATCTTCAGGCCTAAATGTGACCAGGTTGAATACACTGAGTACAGCATAAAGATATCCTTTTGCCTCCTCCGTTCTCTCCTGTGTGAGCTAATCCTGTCGTATACCCATTACGTTTGGAAGTTTTTTTTTTTCAACGGCATGGACGGTAAAAAAAACAGTAGAAAATACCACCTCAGATATCTTAGATGCGCGTGGGATCACCAGCCTGAAGACAAATGTGGAGAAAGGACCTGTTCTGTTGAAACGTTTCGTAGATCAGCGATCAGAAGAATCTACAGAGGAAAAAACTGTCATGAAACGAAACCAACATTTAGCTCAAACAGGCTTCGATGATCGAATCACAGCACATATACTGAACGACGCAGCAGCTAAGACACAAAAATACTACAGCAGATCCAGACAAAATACGTTATCCGGATATCGATAAGCTCTGAGGAGAAAACAAAGGCAACATCTTCAATCTCTACCAAGACGGTTTTGTTGAATGTTATGTCCCAAGAGACTGGACGCACAGTTATCCAGGACTTCTACCAAAAACCATGGGGGTGGGTGGTGGGTGGGGGGGAAATCCTCAATTGACAAGCAGTTATCGCATTGTTACTTAGCAACATTACAGCAGCTAAACTCATGGAGGGTATTACAGCTATCAAACACGATAGCACGAAAGAAACCATGAAAATTTGCCAATCCTCCATTCCAACCAAGGAGGCTTCAGAACAGGTCTCACTAAATGGAAATGCTACCACATTTGTACATGCCGTTTAAGAGGATTCCAAGCACAGGAAGAAACACTGGCGATCGCAATTGTACAGCTGAGAGGATGTTTAGAACAAAGCACAGTCTTCGCCTCTGACAGAACGTCTTCTTATCTAAGCATTCGAGTCAGCATGACACTGATCAGATGGATAGCAGCAACAGTTAAGGAGCTAACTGGCATTCTACAGTTTGGAGACTGGATGTCTGACCCCCATAATTTTGTCCTAGGGATTACCTCAAGGCTTTCTGCTCTCCTCTGTTTTGTACATTGTGTACAATGAAAGGGATTGCAAATCTCTTGTAAAAGATGGAACTACTCAAATGTTGACACAAGCAGATACACAAAACGTCCAAAAGATGCTCTAGAGAACTTTTACTGTCACGCAGCAGGTGCTCAACATTGCTCAATAATGGCAGGAAACTGGATTTTCCCATCAACCCTACAAAACTCAGGTCGTGGTCTGCATTCTTAATACCAAGATCTCAGGCAAATTGATTGACCAGTTTCCTGGAGTACAGATTGAGAACACTGATAACGTGCGCTACTTGGGTATAGGATCTGGCAGAATGCCGATCTTTAGAAAGTATGTGGAG
>JADBJO010006006.1:59776-62276 GCA_016801955.1 Conus betulinus | reverse complement strand
ATATTCGAGCGCGACAGAGCAGCCCCCAACCAGGAGAAAAAAAAAGAATCGGAGAAAACGGGACCCATCCGTGCAGGACTTCATTCGATGCAGCGTTGGTGGACGACTTTATGCCTCAAGAATTGGTCTTCATTCCCACATGAAGACCCGCATCAGCAGATGACTTGCCTGCCCACTCATCCGTCGGACACGACAGGAGAATCCATCATTTTGGGCCCAGGGCAAAACTTTAATTATCGTAAAGTGGCGTGTGTGTGTGTGTGTGTGTGTGTGTGTGTGAGTGTGTGTGTGTGTGTGTGTGTGTGTGTGTGTGTGTGTGTGTGTGTGTGTGTGTGTGTAGTGAGTACAACCTTGAGTTAATCTGACAATAAATTGGTTTCAGTCAGTGTGTGTGTGTGTGTGTGTGTGTGTGTGTGTGTGTGTGTGTGTGTGTGTGTGTGTGTGTCTGTGTCTGTCTGTCTCTCTGTCTGTCTATCTCTGTCTCTGTCTCTGTCTCTCTCTCTCTCTCTCTCTCTCTCTCTCTCTCTCTCTCTCTCTCTGTATGTATCTGGAGGTAAATCGTGATGGTATTGTTTAGTGCACTAAGCTGATGTATTATTAGTCAGGCTTAACACACCAAGGTTATCTTTGCACTCATACACGCATATGCACACTCATGCGCCCACCAACATTCACCTCTCTCTGGGAGCGGGATGTCACGCATTCGTTTCTCTCCTAACACGACTGAGAACAAGAAATGCAATTTCTATATGCTACGTATAATTATGCATGAACAATCCAATCGCACAAAAATGCAATAATCAAATCATAAAAGATCAATACTTCCTAATGCCAGGTTATAATAAAATGGCTTCTTACCTGGCCAGGTTTTCACACACACAATCACGCTTTCACATCACACCACAGTTCTTGAAAAAGTCTCTTCACGTCTCTTCTACAGCACTGCTTGATGGTGACGCCCTTGGTTGACTGGCTCCAGGTATCAGGACTGGGTCTTCGTGGTCGTCTCTGGGATCTCGACGTAGAACTCTTCTTCTTCGTCTCTTTTCACACACCTCTGGGTTCAAATTCAGTTTGTCCATCTTCACCCACCTCTGGGCTTCAAACTTAGTTCTCTTCTCTTGCAGCTTGTCTTTAACCCTAAGACTTTGCTGTCTCGTCTGTCTCCCAGACCACGTTTCTCTCGACCCTATTCTGTCCTGCTTACTCTCTTCTCTCTCTCTCGCTCTCTCTCTCTCTCTCTCTCTCTCTCTCTCTCTCTCTCTCTCTCTCTCTCTCTCTCTCAGCCTTCTCTCTCTCTCTCTCTCGTGTGTTATTCTCCTTCCTCACGTTGTTTCTCCCCTCAGTTTATATAGGGATGGAAACAAAGGATTCCCCCTCGGGCCATGCTTTTGTCCATGCTGCTTCTCAAACCCCCCCTGTTCAATTCTCCCTTCGCTACATTCTTCCACACATCAGCATTTATACACACATCCTACCTAACTGATTAGCAAACAAACACTTGGCACCAGATGGACATCGAAAATTCCCGCCGACTTCATGGGCCACTTAAACACAATAATTATCCTGGAGAAAAGCTACGGCCATGTCCACGCGATTCAACTGGCCTGACAATAGAACCAACACAGTGCCCCACGGCAGTACCATCTGAATGCGTCCAAGACTCCTACTCTTCAATTACTGTTTACAAAGCGACCCTCAGCTGACTGAGTATGTAGCGCCCCACTTGATGCACCGAGGTCCTAGTGGTTACGTCCCCCTCCCCCCTTTCACTATCGGGAAGGTCCGAACCCCTACTACCTTAGGTGCCATCTGTCACCTGACCACTTCGTCGACCTTCACAAAGTTCGACTGTGTGCGGTGGGTAAGGCACACTGGTTAATGGGTCTATTACCTATTTGTATACTACGTACAACGTCCCTTTGCCTCTAAGCGTTTAATGCCTTTAATGAGAAGTTTTTCACGCCCTAGACACACACCCAGGGGAAAACAAGATGCAAAGCATATAAACGTACTCCCGGTTTATCTTGTTCGGTATCGTTACGTTAAATTTTGAGGTAGGCCTACATTTTTGAAACTGATATTTTAGTCCTCACCGAGCTGAAGCCTGTGTATCTACCAAATTTCATCCAAATCGTACAATATGTCAAGAATAACGGGTTTTAACGGTCAAATTTTGAACCACCTTATGGAAGTGCTATTTGAGTGTGATAACCTTTCGATATACCAAATTATATTAAAACCCACCAATTTTTTAAAAAATAACGGTAAAATAAACGGTTTTAACGGTTATTTAACGATGTACACTTTTGAAACTGGTATCTTAATCTTCACCGGGCTAAAGCCTATACACCTACCACATTTCATCCAGGTCGGACAATATGTCAAGAATAACGGTTTTTAACGGTCAAATTTCGAAACACTATATGGAAGTGCCATTTGTGTGTCATAACCCTTTCTTTATACCAAATTTCATTAAAATCCACTAATATATGAAAAA
>JADBJO010006006.1:49776-54776 GCA_016801955.1 Conus betulinus | reverse complement strand
CGCTAGCCCCCCACCGACCACCCGGCTAACATCCCACCGCTATCCAATCCCGAAATATATTCATCCCCGCCCATGCAATCCCCCCCCCTATATCCTATCCATCCCTCCCCCCCCCCATATCTCCCCCCTCTCCCCCCATACCAATCCCCAATCCCCCCATCAATCTCCATTATCCCCCCCCCATCCCCCCATATCTATCCCCAATATATCCATATCTCATTGATCCCCAGCCGATAGTATCCCCAATCCCACCCGTCTATTCCCCCCCCACTCCCCTATCTAATCCCCCCCCCCCCGCTAATCAATCCCCAATCCCCATCAATAACCGCTATCGATTATCCTCGCATCCCCCCATTCCCCATTATCCCCCTCCCACCCCATCCACCCCCCCCCCCATCGATCCCCATACTCCCCCCCGATCATCACATCATCCATGATTCCACCCCGCCCCTCATATAAATCAATACCCCCCCCCCCCATCCCCCCCATCCCATATCCCCATCCCCCCCCCTATCCCCCGCCCCATCCCCCCCCCATCCATCATCCCCCCATCCCATCCCCCATAATCCCCCCCCCCCATCCCCATCCCCTCCATCATCCCCCCCATCATCAATCCCCATCCCCCCCCCCCCCCCATCCCCATCCGCCATCCCCCCCCCTATATATCCCCCCGTCCCCCCCCCTATCCCCACCCCATCCCCCCCCAATCCACCCCCCCCCCATTATCCCCCCGCTATAATTCCCATCCCCCCCCCCCACCGGCTAATATCCCCTCCCCCCCCCCATCCCCCCATCCCCCCCCCATCCCCCTATCCCCCCCCATTATCCCCCTCCCACCATCCCCCCCCACATCCCATCATCCCCCCCCTCCCCCCCCCATTCCCCCCCCATATCCCCCCCCCCCATCCCCCCCCCCCCCCCCCATCATCCCATATCCCATATCCCCCCCCCCCCCCATCCCCCCCCCTCCCATCCCCCCCCCATCCCCACCCCCCCCTCCCCCCCCATCCCCCCCTCCCCCCCATCCCATCAATCCCCCAATATCCCCCCCCTATCCCCCATCCATCCCCCCCCCCCCCATATCCCCCCCCCCCCCCATCCCCCCCATCCCCCCCCCCCCCCCCATCCCACCCCCCTCCCCCCCCCCGAATCCCCCCCCCCCCCCCCCCCCCATCCCCATCCATCCCTCCCCATCCCCCCCCCCCCCCCCCCATCCCCCCCCCATATCCCCCCCCCATCCCCATCCCCAATCCCCCCCCCTATCCCATATCCCTCCCATCCCCCCATCCCCCCCCATATCCCCCTATCATCCCCCCCCATGCCCCGTCTATCCCATCCATCCTATCCCCCCCCTCCCCCCCTCTTTCTTTCTAGCCCCCTCTAGCATCGCAAATTCCCCCCACCCCCCCCTCCGCCCCCTTCTATCCCATATCTCCCCCCCCCCCGCCAATCCCCTCCCCGACATCCCCTTCTTATCAGTTCGTTCTCTCACTCGGTACCCCCCCTCTCTCCTATCTCCTACCGCCCCCCACCCACTTCTATCCTCCATCCCCATCCCCCCCCCTTCCCGCCCCTCCCCCCATCATCCCCCCCCCCCCCCCCCCAATCAAGCCCTATCCCCCCCCCCCCCTCCCCCCCCCCCCCCCCCCCACTAGCCCCCTGCTTCTATCTCCCCCCCCCCCCCCAATCCCCCCTCCCATCCCCCCCCCCTCCCCCTGACGTAGAGAGAGAGAGACCCCCCCCATCCCCCCCCCCCCCCCCCCCCCCCCCCCGAGAGAGAGATCCCCCCCCGCCCCCCCCCCCCCTCCCCCCTCCATCCCCCTCCCCATATCCCACCCCCCATCATCCCTCCCCCTCCCCCCCCCCCTATCCCCCCCCCCCCCCCCCCCTTTGCCAATACTATCCCCTCCCCCCCCCCCCCCCGACCTCAATCTTGGCGTTTCTTCAGTTTAATTTTTCTATTCTTTTTCCATTCTTTTTCGTTCTTATTTTTTTTTTTTTCCATTGCCTGTTTTTTTTTTTTTTTTTTTTTTTTTCTTTCCTACATTCCAACACTTTCAATGTTTTGTCCTCCTCTTTTACTCTAACGTATTTTCCGTATCTGAAGAGAAATTCTGCTGTTCTCTTTTTGTTTTTTTTTTTTTTTTTTTTTTTTTTTTTCCTTTTTCCCTTCCTGTTCTTTCATCTCTCTAGACTTTCACCTGTCAAGTATGCCAGGTTCTTTTGATGCAATGATGTGGGATTGGGTGGTTGTTTGATCTTATGCTCTGGCTCAAGCCTTTCTCTCCACCCACCCCCCCCCCTTCCCCCCTCCTCCCTCTCCATCCACCCCCAAAACCGCAACACACTTCCCCTCACACACAGCACCACACCCGCGCGAACACCACCCCCCACCGCGCTCCCCCACACCCAAACACACACACACACAACACACACAAACGAACACACAATCACACACAGCAAACAACACACACACCAAACACACACACACACACACACCCACAAACACACACTCACAACACACACACACACGTTGAGCGCGCGCACACACATACACATACCACAATCAACACCACACGTGACGCAAACCACATACACATACACATAACACAAAGCAACGCACACACACACACACACACACACACACCACACACACACACACCAACACACACAACACACACACACACACACAACACACAACACACAGCGTAAGTTCGCGACTCCAGTCGCACGCGCGCGTGCGCGCGCGCACGCGCGCGCGCGCGCGCACAACACACACACACACACAACACACACACACACACACACACATACACACACACACACACACGTAGGTTCGCACTCACACACGCTCGCGCGCGCGCGCACACACACACCACGCGCGCGCGTGCGCGCGCACACACACACACAACACACACACACACACACACCACACACACACACACACACACACACACACCACAAAACGTAAGACCGCACATCTCATTGCTTATAGTCAAGAGCCCGGGTGCGCGCACATTTAGATAACATGAAATAGCCGGTCAGAGAGAGAGAGAGAGCGAGAGGAGAGAGAGAGAGGAGACAGACAGACAGACAGACAGACAGACAGACAGACTGAAAGACTGAGGAGACTGACTGACAGAAGAACAGACACAGACAGGACAGACAGAGGCAGAGAGACAAGGACAGAGACAGAGAAGGACAGAGATAGACAGACAGACGGACAGACAGAAACAGACACAGAGAGAGAGGGGGAGGAGGGGGAGTAAAGAGAGAGAGAGAGACCACGAGAGAGACAGACGGAGACAGACAGACAGAGAGAGACAAAGAGACAGAGACAGAGATATAGAGAAAGACACAGACAGAGAGACAGACTAATGCACAACAGACAGACCGACAGGCAGACAGACAGAGAGAGACAGGACGACAGACAAAGTGAGGGAGAGAGAGAGAGAGAGAGAGTAGGGGGGGGCGGGGGGGGGGAGGATGGGGCTTGGAGGGGGAGGGGGAGGACTTTGAGATAAAGACATTATATGGATGTCAGCATGGAAGTCACACAGGGCATGCAGAGACAGACTGAGACACGAGACGACACGAGCAGACAGACAGACGGGCTCGCAAGAATGGGCTTTAAAAGCGATCCTCTGCAAATATTATCTCCTTGTCCTCCCTCTCCTCTCCTCTTTCCCCTCCATCCCCCACTCCCCCCCCCCCCCCCCCCACCCCCACCCCCACCTCCACCTCCCCCCACTTCTCTCCCTTTCTCCTCCCTCCCCTCCCCCTCCACCCCCCATCTTCGCCTTGCCCCCGTCCCTCTGTGTTTTACCAGCAGACATCAGACGTCACGTGGCGTCAGTACTGTTCGCTGCAAACCTTTCAGCTGTACAAAGGAACGGAAAACGGGTGGCATGTTTCCACGCACGCGCCCTTCTTTCCTGGGAATGACAGCGAATACGTTTGATGTGGTCATCCAGGAGGAAACCACGCGGAATGAATTTCCGTTGCCGTGGCGAATTTTGAACGAAGCGGACGCCCCTAAAAAGAAAAAGAAACAAAATAAATCAATGAATAAATAAATAAACAGAAACTGGAGTTGCTGAGCATGTCTGAGCTGAGGAAAGACAGAAGGCGAGAGTGTGAAGAAGGAATATGGATAAGGAATAAGTTATTCATTTTAGGCCGTTGCCCCCTAAAGGAAGAGGTAAGTGAAGAGAGCACTCAAGATTTTGAAGTCAAAGTACGACATTTACATCATTTGTACGACATTTACATCATTTGTACGACATTTACATCATTTGTACGAAGCACAAAAACATTATTCTAATGTTGGCAATTTTTTTCTCTGAATTAATACGCTCTAGAGAAGCACATGCACGCGCGCACGCACACGCACTCACACCACCACACACACACACACACACACACCACACACACACACACACACAACGCACGCACGCACGCACGCACGCCACGCACGCACGCACGCACGCACGCACCCGCACGCACGCACACCACATCACGAAAATCAACAAGGCAACAAAAAAAAAAAGGTTTCTAGCATAACAAGGTTAGTTGAAATTTTCTCTAACGCTTTATAATGCTTCAAATATACAAAACAGAGTTGAAGTTTTCTTCTTCCAGTTTTGTTTTATTTTTTCTCTCTATTTTTTTGCGTAATACAAGAACACACAGGGAGAGCAAGAGTCTGTAATTTTAATTATTAAACCTTCACCAAAGCTTTTTGGGCTTGAGAGTCGGAGGGGGGGGGGGGGGGGGGGGGGGGGGGGGGGAGGGGGGGAGGGCAGGGGGGACGTTGAATAATGTAGATAGCACGGGAGAAAGAAAGGGAGATTGCTACATCAACATATACATATCGATAATACACAAAAACGGTACGGTGGAATAGAGCCGTCTGTTTCAAATGAAACCGACAAGCAGAACAAAACAAAACAAAACAAAACAAAACAAAGCAGGAACAAATTCAACTCCCCAGAAGTACA
>JADBJO010006006.1:38352-46604 GCA_016801955.1 Conus betulinus | reverse complement strand
TTTCTCTTTGGGTAGTTTTGCTCCATAGGCGTCTCTACATGTGGCATACACAATGTCCCCATATGTGGCTAGTTTGTGTTCCAGGGTGCTTTTTCCCTATCAGTGCATCGAGTCTTTGGACGATTTTTTGCATCCAGTTTCTCCCAATCTTCAGTCTCGTTTGCTCGTGGCAGGTTGAGTTTCAGGCGCCTGGCATCGAGGGCCTGTGCAAATTCCTCATCCGAACCAACAGCGTGGATGTCCTTGGCACTGTGGTTTAAATCCTGGCCTGGTCTTCCGACGTCTTATCTGCTGATGCAGTGCGCTGCTGCTCATTCAGATGAGTCTTCACACATCCCATCTTTGTTCTGTGGATCTTCATGCCACGGGTGGTAGCGAAACGCTTTCCACAAACACATGGATTCCATTTGGTCCATTTTTATAGTCCGTTTGGGATTTGCAGTCGTGATTGGTTGAGCACCGATGGATTCATCATTCTCTCCCCCTTTCGGTGAATCCTGGGAGCATCTTTTCCTTTTTGTACTTAGCAGCCATATGTTGAAGGCAAAGTGGGAAACAAGTCCCACAGAGCCCTTGGTTCTGGTCTTTCCCAGTGTCCTCCGGTCTTTCCCGGACGTCCTCCGGCCAATTCCCGGAAGTCAATGGTTTACCCATGCATCAGTAGAAAGAAACTGGTGGAGAGCGTGGCAGCCGAGAGTCCTCAGAAGAGAAGCCCCCTTCAAGCAGTGTTTCGGCCCTTATCTCCTGACACTCTAGGGGGGGTTGGGCCACACCTGGTTCATGACTCCGGATGTCCCTTTGCTGCCCTTGTTTTCCCCCCCATCTTGGGATGATCCATGGCTGGGATTCGAACCCATGACCCTTCTGGACATGCTCATTTTCCACTACATGACTCGCGCACTAACACTGAGCCACTGGGACACCTGATATTTGTAGGAAAGTTAAGCCTTATGAAGTTTACTTTTGTTCCTCCTTGACCAGATCCAGCTTGAACCTCTCTCTGCCGCTTTCAAATATATATCAATAAAAAGATTTATTGTAAGCCTAACAAAAAACTGGAATCCGTGTTTGCCATGCCGTGTAACACACACACACACACACACAACACACACACACACACACACACACACACACACACACACACACACAGAGAGAGAGAGAGAGAGAGAGAGAGAGAGACTGACATTGACACATTTTTATTGACATTGACACATTTTTATGCCATTAGCATATAAGCCTGTTGGCAAGGGGGTTACAGTTATTTCATTACTAGACAGCAGTAAAGACATGCAGTTGAAAGAAAGAGAACTCATACGAATTTCACCAATATTTCAAATCTATATACACACACAAAGTGGACAATATCCCTCCCCCTAGCGCACATACACATATACCTTTAACACGCATCGTGCGTACACACGCACACGAATTCGCACGTACGTGCGCGCTGGCGCGCGCGCGCGCCACACACACACACACACACACACACACACACACACACACACACACACACACACACACACACACACGCACGCACTCTCTCTCTCTCTCTCTCTCTCTCTCTCTCTCTCTCTCTCTCTCTCTCTCTCTCTCTCTCTCTCTCTCTCTCTCTCTCTCTCACACACACACACACACACACACACACACACACACACACACACACACACACACACACACACACACATGTCCGCGCACCACTAATCAATTTCCGTCGACCATCAGGCTATGAAAAACGCAGTATAAGGGCTGAATATGGATTCATGTACAGTCGCAAAATTTTAACTCAACAGATTGTTTATGATGTTCTTTCTCCGAAAATCACTGGCTTCTGCTACATATTTTGCAAATGATATGGTAATGTTTTCATTACAACTGGATATAGAACTGCGATGAGATCTTTTCTCTGTGCAGCTGGCTCACTGAACATTTTGCAGCTCCTTCGAATATGTACATAAGCAGGGCAATCATCAAAAACAAAATGGACTTCGCCTTCATTGTTGTTTCTCTCTTCACACATGGGACATGCGGTATTATCTGATGCTTCGAACCACTTTTTTGTTTGCATTGAGGCCCAGTGTTCTAGTTCGGAATTTTGTTAAGTTATATATATGCCATTTATGTGTAACAATTATAAAATATTTTTCCATTTCTAAATTACTTTTAAATGAGAGATACCATTCGTATTTCACATGGCCATCCATGCTGGAATGCCAACTTTGTCTGTAAGAGCAAATTAAGCGATCCTTGAATTCAGAAATAAACTGTGTAGTACTGCCCACTCCCTGAAAAGGCCAAACGATACCAAAGCCATTTTCTGTCAGTATATTCTTTACACAAGAAACCCTATTAAATTTTTTCCTGAATCATGTTGTAGCATGAGCATTCTATATGCTTGGCTGCAGATTCTGGTCGTTGGTAATTGAACTCATCTTAAGCGGTATTGAACTGATATAACATACGCTCCTATAAATAGGGGGTATCGTCCACTTTCACCATAAACCATTTTGTTTGATGCATGTAATGTACATACATTATACGCTTTGCTGCATAAGTGTGGACCTTTTTCCATATGGGCATTGTCTAACAGACCCCATACCTCTGAAGCATATGTTAGAATTGGGTTGTATCTGGATATCGAATAATTTCAGAACAAAGCCCCCTCAGTTGAATTCAATCTTTTCATTACTCTCAATATCTCAATGACTCCTCTCTTTCCCTTCCTACACATTTTCGACCAGCAGCTATTCAAGCTTGATTTCGTAGTGAAAACATCCCTAGATATTTATAACTATTTGTAACTTTAACTTCTGATCTGCCATAACACCATCTGTCATGTTGTGCTAAATGTCCACCATTTCTAAAAACCATTATATTAGTTTTACTCAGATTCACCGTTAGTTGCAATCTATCTGATACTTTTTAAAGCATCCAATTGGTTCTGCAAACCAGCAGTGTATCTGCGAGTAGAAACAGTCATCAGCAAACAACATTAGAAATAACTCAGTGGCCCCTGCTAACATTTGAACTCCATGTTTCTCATTTTCTGAAATATCGACTGCGAGCTCATTGATGAAAAATGCAAATAACTGGAGAGAGAGAGAGAGAGAGAGAGAGAGAGAGAGAGAGAGAGAGAGAGAGAGAGAGAAAGAGAGAGAGAGAGAGAGAGAGAGAGAGAGAGAGAGAGAGTGAGAGTGAGAGTGAATGATTGTTTTTTTACTCAGAGGAAAAAAGAAAAACGGAATAAGCACTAGATTGCTTTTTTTCATAGATCGAGACAGACAGACAGGCAGACAGGCAGACAGACAGACAGGCAGGCAGGTAGGCAGGCAGGCAGGCAGACAGACAGGCAGGCAGGCAGGCAGACAGACAGACAGACAGACAGACAGACAGAGAGAACCATGATTAAAAAAAAAAAAACTGCAGCTAAAAACCCAGTTCGATTTCCTGTTAGTAGACGTTCTTGTAGTTCCTGTTGATGCTTACATTGGGTGTTATCCTCATTTTCGTTGCACCATGCAATAATGTTAGAGAACGAGAAAAAACGGAAGAAAGAAAGAAAGAAAGGAATGAAATATACATTAAAAAAAGGAAAACCTACTAGAATAGATGAAGTGGGGACCACAACGATGACAGCTGCGGATCGCGATGTAAGGTTCCAGAGATGATGACCTTGATCCTGACCCCTCCAGCCCGTCCTCCTCTCTTCCGGAGGTCTTCTTCCGGCAGATGACCGTGATGTTTTGCCCCGTCCTGTAGACGCTGACTCCGTCCTGTTCCTTCAGGGGCAGCACCTCCAGCGCGTACTCTGTGACACAGAGCAGGACACTGGCACCGGGCTGTCATCAACATCATGCCTGCATCGCCTGCCTGCATCATCTGCATGCACCATCTGCATGCACCATCTGCCTGCACATCTGCCTGCACCATCTGCCTCCATCATCAGCCTGCACCATCTGCATGCACCATCTGCCTCCATCATCTGCCTGCACCATCTGCGTGCACCATCTGCCTCCATCATCTGCCTGCATCATCTGCATGCACCATCTGCATGCACCATCTGCCTGCACATCTGCCTGCACCATCTGCCTCCATCATCAGCCTGCACCATCTGCATGCACCATCTGCCTCCATCATCTGCCTGCACCATCTGCGTGCACCATCTGCTGCATGCACCATCTGCCTGCACCATCTGCCTGCACCATCTGCCTGCATCGTTTGCCTGCACCATCTGCATGCATCATCTGCCTGCATCTGCACTATCTGCATGCATCATCTGCCTGCATCATCTGCATGCACCATCTGCCTGCACCATCTGCCTGCCTGCACCATCTGCCTGCACCATCTGCCTGCACCATCTGCCTGCACCGTCTGCCTGCATCGTCTGCCTGCATCGTCTGCCTGCATCATCTGCATGCATCATCTGCATGCATCGTCTGCCTGCATCGTCTGCCTGCACTATCTGCCTGCATCATCTGCCTGCATCGTCTGCCTGCATCGTCTGCCTGCACTATCTGCCTGCATCATCTGCATGCATCGTCTGCCTGCATCGTCTGCCTGCACTATCTGCCTGCATCATCTGCATGCACCGTTTGCCTGCAGGCCCACACACATCTCCCGCGCATGTACACACACTTGCTAACTCACAGCACTGCATGGAACAGGAACTCAAAACTACGTGAAACTTCATGAACCAGAGCATTTCTTCTCTCTCTCTCTCTCTCTCTCTCTCTCTCTCTCTCTCTCTCTCTCTCTCTCTCTCTCTCTCTCTCTCTCTCTCTCTCTTTTACCCACACATATACACACACACATACATACATGCATACATGCATACAGTCATACATACATACATACACAGAGATGTATGTGCAGAAAGACAGAGAGAGGGAGGGAGAGAGAGAGAGGGAGACAGGCAGACAGACAGACAGAGAGATGCATGGATGGATGGATGACACACACACACACACACACACACACACACACACACACACACACACACACACACACACGTCATTTGTCAACGCTTACCTTCATCCCCTTCCACCTCTTTCCCCTTACTCCCTTCCCTCCCTCTGTCTGTCTGGCTGACTTGGTTCCAAGCCAAGACGCTGATAACATCACGACGCTTGTGAACGGCCTGAGCGTTTTTTTATTTGCACTCCATGCCTCTACAAAGGACGCCGATTTTCACGCATCCATTGAACTCAAACGTGTCACACACGTGGCACGCGATATAACTTCACACATCTGTTCAGCGTCGAAGGCTGAAGACCGCCAAGATCTGAGCGATGATCTTTGATCCAAACTGTATTATGTTACACTGCATGCTGTGCCAAGTCTCTGCCTGCCTCTTCACAGATGAATGAACACATCCCCCCCCTCCCCCCCCATAATAAATTCTGTTGGCTGCCATGTTTCCCTCAGATGACCTGTCAACCGGATAGACACTAGAAACAAACATGATGGTTAGCTTAGATACCTAAAAAGGAGAGAGATCACGCCCCACAATGTGACAGACCCACTATTGGCCCTAAGACTGCCACACTCACGTTCAGTGAATGAAGATCAACAGGTGTGCACGCCACAGAGGGGGAGGTTTCTCTCTCCTACTCTGAAACCCGTGTCCACTGATGGTCTCAGAAAAACAATCACTTCAAATTCATTTCGAAAAGTCTTTATAATGACTCCGCCGAACGAGGTGGACAAATGAATCACATATTCAGTTTCAGTTTCATCAAGGAGGGCGTCATTGCGTACGGACTACTCCATATACACTACACCACATCCACATCACAGATAAGAAAAAAACACACACACACACACACACACACACACACACACACACACACACACACACACACACACAACACGTTATAACCTCTAAGGTCTTCATCAGGCAAAATAAACAACACTCATGACAGCAAAAATGAAGAACGAGCAATCACTTACCTTTGTCGATGGCAAGACTTGTGATTCGTTTGTCAATGTGGTTTGGAGGAGTCATTACAGATACTTTAAAATGTGTTTAGATTTCTGTCTGCTGTTGCCTCACTTTGCAGTAAAGTTGACATTAGTTTCTTCTAAGTCCTGGGAACTTGCATTGTTTTTACATGTCTGCCTAATATTTTAACAGAACTATTCACCCCAACATTTGACAAACTCTGTTAAGGTTATTTATAAATATTATTAATTGTCTAAATACTTTTGATGTAAAAAAAAACTCTAATTCACACGTGTGCTTGGATTAAGTGTATTCCACTACCCTAATTATAAACCATTTGAAAGATTATTTCTCTTCAATTGTTTAATGTTTCTTGCTGTCTAACACCACTTGATAAAAACCACTCAGAAACCCGAGCGAAGAATGGAAAGAATGAGATAAAGTGAGAACAGGACAGTCCGTCGGTCAAGGCCACACCCAATCGTTTATATACAAAAGCAACATTTTGTAGATAGAATTCCACTACTTTTTGAAAGTCTGTTATCAGATCAGTTCATGTGTGAACCTGTTTTTTTCCAATTCTGTCTGTTATTCAGAGCACACGTAATTTAAGCAGGGCCTACATACGCCTAAGGTACATTATACCTGAGCCATTCTTGATTTTTTTATTTTCTTTTCATAACAGTCCTGAGAACATTTTTTTTTTAATCTTTTGATGCCTAATACTGGAACATCTCTCCTTCCTTCCACCACTAGGAAGAGAGGGTGGAGGTGAACTTTAATTAAACAAATCACTCTATATTTTTCGTTTCTATAGAGAACACACTCTGAGTCCATTCCTAGAAGACTACACCGTCCACCCCTACTCGTCACGTGGATTGATGCAACGATGGACAGACTAGATGAATGAATGGATGGATGAGGAAGAAAAAAAAAGAAACAATTAAAAAACCAAACCAAAACAAAAAGCCAGCAAAATTCGTACGCACACAACAAGACCCACTATCCCCCTACCTGTCTTAGGGACAGGAGAATAACACGGAGTCGCTTCCAGCGCTAAGGTTGCTGCAGATGTGGGCACATCAACACCTCCACCCGACGACGAGGACAGCGATGAAGGTGCAACAACGGCGACTGCAGGCAGCTGGAGAGAGACGTTGGTGTCGCCGTCATGCTGGGGGTGGACTGTGGTGGCCGGTGTTGGTGGCGTAATGATGAGGGTGAGGAGGAGGAGGCCGATGATGAGGCCCCTCATCAGGCAGAGAGGAGGGCCAGCTGATCTGACACGGGGTGGGTCTGCCATGAGGCCGCCTTCAGCATCATCACAGGTCGGGCGGGAGGGGGGGGGGGGGGAGGTGAAGAAAGGTGGAGGAGGAGGTCCAGAGGGGACTGGAGGGGTGGGAGGAGGGGGGGGGGGCTAGGGCTGGTGTGGTGGTGGTGGTGGGACTGGGAGTGAGGTCAGAGGTCAGTGGAGTCCCTCACGAGCAGGCTGTGCAGTGACAGGATGCCAGCTGCACTGTCTGGGAACAGCCAGGCTGGCACCTTCAGCATGTGGCCGGCACACACATGGTCCCTGCACTCAGACACTGATCGAGGACTTGTTGCAGCCAGTTCACCGTCTTTCAAGGACTTGTTACAGCTAGTTCACCGTCTTTCAAGGACTTGTTACAGCTAGTTCACTGTCTTTCAAGGACTTGTTGCAGCCAGTTCACCGTCTTTCAAGGACTTGTTTGCAGCCAGTTCACCGTCTTTCAAGGACTTGTTTGCAGCCAGTTCACCGTCTTTCAAGGACTTGTTGCAGCCAGTTCACTGTCTTTCAAGGACTTGTTGCAGCCAGTTCACCGTCTTTCAAGGACTTGTTGCAGCCAGTTTTGTCAAGCAATGCGCTGTGCTCAGAGTGACCAGTGTCTGAAATCAGATAGATTATAAAACCAAAATGTCGTTGGCTTTTGTGGAAACTCTTGTGATAAAGTAGGCTGTCCTGGCTCTATGCTACTTTTGTTAATGTACACAGTCATCTACGTGACGATACTCAGGAACACGTGACAGAATATGTAAATCGGTAGGGTGAGTTATTCACACGACTACTCTCTCCCACCCACCCCCTCTCTCTCTCTCTCTCTCTCTCTCTCCCTCTCTCTCTCTCTCTCTCTCTCTCTCTCTCTCTCTCTCTCTCTCATATCCTTGTGCGACGTCAATGGTAAGCTATGTAGATCAGAAGAGGGTGCAGCAAGATGATATGACGCAATAGCATTAAGCAGAGTCTAAGAAAGGCTATGCCATGGTTGATCTGATGTTTACATTCTTAACGTTA
>JADBJO010006006.1:28352-33352 GCA_016801955.1 Conus betulinus | reverse complement strand
GCCAGAAGACCTAACCAACAAGCTAGAAGACCTAACCAGCAGGCTAGAAGACCTAACCAACAGGCCAGACGACCTAACCAGCAGGCTAGAAGACCAAGCCAGAGCATATGGGATGGAAATCAGGGCAGAAAAGAGCAAGGCGATGGTGAACAGCAGCAATGAAACCAGACCGTAAACATCACAATGAACGGACAGAAACTTGAACAGGTGGAAAGCGTTCAAATCCTTCGGCTCCCACACCCACGAAAGGCGGTACCGCGGGTCGCTTTTCAACGGTGATCAAAGTAAGATTAGCTCTTGCCACATCAGCTAAGAAAAGCTCAGAAAGTTGAGCAGAAGCAGCCCAAGATAAGCTTTAAGAAAAAAAAAAAAAAAAACTCAAGCTATACATGTACAAAGCCCTCGTCCTCTAAATCTTCCTGCACGAGTGTGAGAGCTGGACCTTGACTGCAGAGTTGGAGAGAAGGATCCAGGCCTTTGAAATGAAGGCATACAGAAGACTGCCCCACATCTCCTGGACAGAGCACAGAATCAACGACTCTGTCCGAGGGCAAGTGACCACACTGGCAGGACCACAGGAACCCCTCAGGGCTACGGTCAAATGGAGAAAGCTGAAGTGGTTTGGCCACGCAATCCGACACGACTCGCTGGCAAAGAAAGTCCTGTAAGGCACGGTTGAAGGAGGAAGGAGCCTTGGCAGGCAGCGAAAGAGCTGGTCGGAGCAAGTAATGGAATGGATAAACCTCAGGCTGCCAGAAACTCCTGCGAGAAGCAGAGGACAGGCCGCGATGGAGAAGGAGATCGGCGGAGTCGTCCCTCATGTCCCCGCTACGACCACTTAGGTCACGGGAATGAGACGAGATGAGATGAGATGTCATACATTGCTACCAGATGAAAAACAAAGATGTAACACTTTCCTGATGAAACACAGAACGGACCATTAGAGCAGGGATACAGTAGACGACTGTGTGGTTTTTTTTTTTTTTTTAAGAAGGAAAGGAGAGGCAAAAAAAAAACAAAAAAGGAAAAAGAAAGAAAGGAAAAGAAAAAAAGACAGAGTCAAGGGGAGAGAGAAAAGAGGTCATGATGCCACAGACCCATCAGAGAGAGAGAGAGAGGGGGGGGGGGGGGGGGAGGGAGGGGAGAGAGAGAGAGAGGGAGAGAGAGAGAGAGAGAGAGAGAGTGTGTGGTGTGTGTGTGTGTGCGTGTGTGTGTGTGTGTGTGTGTGTGTGTGTGTGTGTGTGGTGTGTGTGTGTGTGTGTGTGTGTGTGTGTGTGTACGCACATAACACGAAGATTAAAACTGCAGATTCATGATTTATTCCCAATACTTCAACCTGTTATAGGTCTTTTTCTCAAGAGACTATAATGATGTTTTGTGTGTGTGTGTGGTGTGTGTGTGTGTGTGTGTGTGTGTGTGTGTGTTGTGTGTTGAAGGGTTTTCATATTTATGATATACCTTTTCTTCATCTTCAACAACCCCTCCCCTCGCCCCCTTTTTTTTTCCTTTCTAAAATTTCAAATCTTTGCCAAGTCATTACTATAATGATAGAAGAATTGCTAACCTGCACTTGTTTTTCCCCCACTACGTAATTCTTCAGCTATATATATATATATATATATGTGTGTGCAATGTGAAACAAGAGATATTGGTACTGACGAAGCCTAATAAAAGGCGAAAGCTTTTTTTTTAAAAAGACATGAAGAGTGTGTGTGGCTGGTGTGCCTGCTTTTATTTTTTTTACTGTTGACTGGCCAGTTTTTCTGGATCAGCAGTGCACCCCACACATCATTGAGCGGTGTCCAGCGTGTTCCAGGGTTTTAACCTATTATTATATATATATATATATATATATATATATAGAGAGAGAGAGAGAGAGAGAGAGAGAGAGAGAAGAGAGAGAGAGAGAGAGAGAGAGAGAGAGAGACATGTAGATAGATATCTCTGTGTGTGTGTGTGTGTGTGGTGTGTGTGTGTGTGTGTGTGTGTGTGCTCGCGCAGGCAATCAATCAGGATTGGAAGCGACACCTGTGGAACGAATCTCCGCGTTGGTCTAACCGGCACTTCAGCCCACGCCCAGCCGTGTGACAGTGGCGAGTTGTCTCCTCATGATCTATGGACTCTTGCCGCCCGTTGGAGGGCATTGTTTCACTACTGGCAAAAAACCTCTGCACCCTGTGTGCACCTCTCCTCGTCTTTGATAAGGTTGATAGGTCATGGAGTGCCTCTCTCTCTCTCTCTCTCTCTCTCTCTCCTCTCTCTCTCTCTCTCTCTCTCTCTCACACACACACACACACACACACACACACACACACACACACACACACACACACACACGCACACACACACACCACACACACACACACACACACACACACACACGTGTAACCATGTAGCGTCGGTATCAGCATTGTCTCTAATCGGGCACATTTTTTTTTTTTGAGCGCTAAGATAGAGTTGTCGTCTCTCTTTGATGGTTGAAACCTGCCAGACATTTCTACGTTTGTTTGAATCTCTCTCTCTCTCTCTCTCTCTCTCTCTCTCTCTCGTCGTCTCTCTCTCTCTCATCTCTCTCTCTCTCTCTCTCTCGCTCTCTCGTTTGAGTGTCTAGCGGTTCTTTACGTGCCTATGTCGCATACACACAGTATGGATGAAAGTCGTCTCCCAAAGACGCCGTTCAGTGGCCAGCTACTGGAAGGCAAGCGTTCCCATGGAGGACAAGAGGAGCGCTACAAGGACACACTGAAGGCCTCACTGAAGAGCTGTAGCATGGCCCCTGCCTCTGGGAAGAAGCTGCACAGGATCGCTCCACCTGGCGCACCAGGACCAAATCAGGAGTGACAGACTTTGAAACGAGGCGAGTGGAGACACAGGAGCAAGAACGTCAGCTTCGGGGGGAAAAAAAACAGAGCAAGCACCACCTTTCAGCCTGGCTCACCTCCAAGTCTGCCCTGTCCCACACTGCAACAGACTGTTCAATGCGAGGATCGGCCGGATAAGCCATCCTCTTACACACCCCACACCACCACCACCCCGGTCATAGCTGAAGTCGTGGTCATCTTCATAAAACACACACACCACCACCAGCACCCAGTGATAGCTGAAGTCGTGGTCATCTTCATACACACCCCACACCACCACCACCACCCAATGATAGCTGAAGTCGTGGTCATCTTCATACAACTCACACCACCACCACCACCACCCAGTGATAGCTGAAGTCGTGGGTCATCTTATATACACACACACCACCACCCAATGATAGCTGAAGTCGTGGTCATCTTCATACACACCACCACCCCCACCCAATGATAGCTGAAGTCGTGTCATCTTCATCTTCTACACTCACACCACCACCCCACCCCACCCAGTGATAGCTGAAGTCGTCGTGGTCATACACTCACTTCCACCACCACCCACTGAAGTCGTGGTCATCTTCATACACCACCACCACCACCACCACCCCAGTGATAGCTGAAGTCGTGGTCATCTTCATACACACCACCACCACCACCCAATGATAGCTGAAGTCGTGGTCATCTTCATACACTCACCACCCACCACCACCCACCCAATGATAGCTGAAGTCGTGGTCATCTTCATACACTCACACCACCACCACCACCCAGTGATAGCTGAAGTCGTGGTCATCTTCATCATACACACCACCACCACCACCCCAATGATAGCTGAAGTCGTGGTCATCTTCATACACTCACACCACCACCACCACCAGCCCCACCCAGTGATAGCTGAAGTCGTGGTCATCTTCATACACTCACACACCACCACCAGCACCCAGTGATAGCTGAAGTCGTGGTCATCTTCATACATACACCACCACCACCACCCAATGATAGCTGAAGTCGTGGTCATCTTCATACACTCACACCACCACCACCAGCACCCAGTGATAGCTGAAGTCATAGTCATCTTCATACACACCACCACCACCCAGTGATAAGCAGAAGTCGTGGTCATCTTCATACACTCACACCACCACCACCAGCACCCAGTGATATAGCTGAAGTCGTGGTCATCTTCATACACCTTATCTCTGAACTCCAATACCATTTCCCCGGAACGTTTTTTGTTTTGTTTGTTTGTTGTTTGTTTTTTTTTAATGACTTGTTGTATATTTTCTAGCGCCGTCGCCTTTTTGTCCTCATTGATGTTCCTTTGTACAGGTTTTTTCGGAGGGTGAGGTGACTGCAGGTGGAAGCTGAAACAAGGTTGAAGGAATAATTCTGGCGAGTGCGCGCCCAAGACAAGTTAAAAGACATGACCACTACGCGTTTTGACCTCTTAGGTCTTCGTCAGCGCAGGCAAGATGGATAACGTTGAGGACGATGACAACGACGAACGAGCAGTCACTTATTCTTCTTCATATCTCATGTCGGCCGCAAAGGTGGGCCGCAAGGCCGTTTCGTTGTCAGTGTCTCCTGAATGTTGCTTCTGCTTCTTCTTGTCCTGAACAAGACCTAAGAGGTGGGAAACGCCGACGCGTTTTGGGTCTTTGTAGCACGTTTGTCTTTTGTTCTGGCGGGACTCATTAGGACCTTTTCTTGTCCCTTTTAAGTCAACTTAAGTGCAATACCTCCACAAGACTAACACAAACAGATTACCAAGACAACAACACAATGCATTTTGGCCATCTGGGTCTTCTTCTGGCCAAAACTAACCACATTTAGGGGACAGTGAACACGAGGAACGAGGCAAACCAGAAAATGGAAGGCGTGACGCAAATACAAAACACCAAGGGTAGAAGTCGAATTTAGTTCAATTTGCTCCTTTCCGGCCCCTAGGCCCCCCTCTCGCTTTTGACCACTGTGTTGCACTACAGCCCCCACAGCGCCTTGTAACGTCCTTGGTTTTGTCACCAAACCTCGAGCAAATCCCACATTTTCAGCTAAGATGTTACGGGATTTTGTCTACCTTGCGTCTTTGGGGCACGGCGCCTCCTGCAGTTAGGGCAAACCAACAAACGTTAAATGAAAGCA
>JADBJO010006006.1:20000-25000 GCA_016801955.1 Conus betulinus | reverse complement strand
ACATGACCGTCTTGGCAATGTCTTTCTCCGTCTTGTTGTTGTCTGTGGGCCCTTTGAGGTCAAGCCTTTAGCTCTACCTGTTTGCAGCTCCCCAACAACACCCCCCCCCCCCCCATCTCACCCACCATCCTCCTCCTATCCTTAATCCCCCTCCCCCTCCCCCATACCCAACCCCCTACCCCTACCCAACCATCAGCTCTTCTTCGTGTATTTTTTTTTTTCTTTTTTTGTTGTTGTTGTTGTAAAAAACATCCTTCCTTCTTTCTTTCTTTTTTTGTGTGTGTCTTTTTTTTCTTTCTTTCTTTTCTTTTCTTTTCTTTCTCTCTTGATTCTTTTCTTTTCTTTTTTTTCTTTTTATTTCTTCCTTTTCTTTTCTTTTCTTTTTCTTTCTTTCTTCTTTTCTTTCTTTCTTTCTTTCTTCATTCTTTCTTTCTTTCTCTTTATTTTTTTTTGTCTTTCTCTTTCCTTCATTTTGTCTTTCATTTTTGCTTTTCCTTTCGTTTGTTTTGAGAGAGAGAGGGGGGGAGAGAGGGAAAGAGAGAGAGAGAGGGGGGGAAGGAGGGAGAGAGAGAGACAGAGATAGAGAGAGTAAGAGAGATGGAGAAAGAGAGACACACAAACAGACGAACACACAGACAGACAAACGACCGACCGACCGACCGACAGACAGTCAGACAGACAGACAGACAGACAGACAGACAGACAGACAGACAGAGAGACACAGACAGACAGACAGACAGACAGACAGAGCGTTATTCTTCCGTGAGTGTTCACGAAGCGAACAAAAGGTCCTATGGTCTGACCGTCTTCCTAGCGAAAGGGATATCTTCCTGAAGCGTCAACTGCAACACATCGTCAATCACTTTTGCAATGAATTGTGGGAATCATCGCGCTTTTCAGTCAATAATGAATGGATGCTTTCACATGCTTTTCGGATTGGCACACACGCACGCACGCACACATATACATACACATATTATACGTATGCGAGCACGCGCACTTGGGCGCCCATATCCGTGCTCGCGCTAACGCACGCAGACACACTCGCTCTTTTGCGTGTACACACACGATCACACACACACACACACACACATACACGCGCGCGCGCGCGCGCGCGTACACTCGCACACACACACACACACACACACACACACACACACACACACACACACACACACACACACACACACACACACATACCACACACACATGCGCGCGCGCACGATCGAGCAGGCACGCAGGATCGCATACATGTATTTGCGTATGCACCACGCACGCACTCACTCACAGAGTGCGTTCGCATACAAACACAAGTATGAGCACTCATGTGCATGCGCGTGCATGCAGACAAGCACGCAAACACGTATGCATGTACGTCTACGCGAGACTGCGCGCGCACGCGGGCACCCACCCACCCACCCACCCCCCCCCCCCCCCCCCACACACACACACACACACACACCTAAATCTAGAAGATTGTCTGCTACTTTATTTAAGTTGTGTGTGTGTGTGTGTGTGTGTGTGTGTGTGTGTGTGTGTGTGTGTGTGTGTGTGTGCGCGCGCAAGCGTGTGTGTGTATGTGTGTGTGTGTGTGTGTGTGTTTTTTTTTGTTTTGTTTGTTTGTCTATTTGTTTGTTTTTTTTTGCCTGAAGAAAAGCGCTCGCACTTGTGCTTGTGTGCGCGGTCATATATCTTAACAACCATTGACTTGTTTCACCCTCCGCATCCAATGCTATCCAACCTCCCCTCCATCCTCATTCGCACCCCCCACCACCCACTCTCCCCTCCCTTTCCTCTTATGCCATCTCTGTTTAAAAGAGTGTTCAGAGTGGAAAATGCAGGAACACTTCCAGAAAATCCGTTTAGCGATCCTCAGACGGTGCCAGAAGGCTGGAGGGAGGAACACCGACAGACAGACAGACAGACAGACAAATGGATCCTCCCAATGATGCTAACTGAGACAAGTGTCTCCCTTCATCATCCGGGCCTGAGGAGCTGCTCTGGTTTCTATCACACGACGACATCGTCTACAGAGAGAGAGAGAGAGAGAGAGAGAGAGAGAGAGAGAGAGAGAGAGAGAGAGAGAGAGAGGAATGAATCGAGAGAGTGTGTGTGTAAGAAAGAGACGAATAAGCAAAAAGAAGGGGGGGGGGGGGGGGGGGCTAGAGGAGGAGAGGGGGGAGAGAGGGAGGGAGGGAGGGGAGGGAGGGGGGACGAATAACAGAGAGAGAGAGAGAGAGATTACGTCCGAAGATGTGTATGTATGCGTGCGTGAAATCGAGCGAATATACCATCTGCTTATGAGTGTGTGTGTGTGTGTGTGCGTGTGCGCGGGCGCGCGCGCGCGCGCGCGCGCGCGTGCGTGCGTGCGTGTGTGCGTGCGTGCGTTGTGTGTGTGTGTGTGTGTGTGTGTGAGTGAGAGAGAGAGAGAGAGAGAGAGAGAGAGAGGTGATTTCACAATTTATGGTAATTATAGTATATTTTACAAACTTTCATTTGAAAGGTGCTTTCAAAACAAAAGGTTAAAAGAAAAAAAATATATACATACATGCAAGCAAAAAGACTAATTTGGTTTCTTATTAGACACAAAGATAAATCAACCTTTGCAAAATGTTCGAAGAAAAAAAATCCAAAGAATCTGGCAGAAGTGAATCACTAATCAGGTGCTAACAGAGTAGCAGATTTTTTTTTATCCTTCCAGGTTGTATTACATGTCGTTTTAAAAACCCATATCATCATCATTCACTAATGTGTTGTGTCGGATAGACTGTTCTGCCTTTCCGAGTTTAATTGTATGACATTTCACCTATGTCTCCTAATCGGTAACCCTTTCTACTCTTCCGGGTTGTATTATATGACCTTTAACCCATATCTTTATCAATCTGGTATTGCTTCATTTTTTTTAAACAGTTCACGTTTTATTTTTGTGTGTGTGTGTGTGTGTGTGTGTGTGTGTGTGTGTGTGTGTGTGTGTGTGTGTGTGTGTGTGTGATGTTGCTAGTAAATCGACTGCAGCACTCTAGATTTCAGTAAATTCTGACCCGATCTTGAATATTCAGGAAACTGAATTTCAGACTTTTGTCTTGCTCTCTAACCACATTAGACTTGTTATTTTTTTTTTTTTTTTAAGTGAGGTTGCTGAAGGTGGGTATTGAAACAAGAGCAAAATCAGTAGTACTGCTCCGCGAAAAGAAAGAACAAACAAATCACAAACAAGCGCAACGCGTTTCAACCTATTTGGTCTTCTTCAAGCAAGACAAATAGCATCTGAGACAAAGAAAATGAGGACGAATAGATGACAGTCACTTAGCTTTTTTCGAATTGGGATGCAAAATTTGTGTTTGGGGTGAAAAATATTTCGCACTCTGTTCGAAGAGATACTTGACTGTTTGTCCGTCCACTGTTTTCATTGCTTTGAATGTTATTTGTTTTGCCTGAAGAAGACCAAGTAGGTCGAAACGCGTTGTGTTGTTCTACAATTTATTTCTTCTTTCGTTTTGTGACGCCGTAATTCTGATTTTGCTCTCATTACACTTGTTTTTAATTGGAGTCATAGGACAAACGGCCGCATATCAAAATCCAGCAGGAAGTGTACAAGTGTAACAAAAATGTCTATTCACTGCAAACAAAACCCATTGCATCACTCTCACTCAAATAAGATATTTATTAAAGGCCACAAAACAGGAGGGAACCACAGAAGAGTGGAGAATTCACCAGAAAGAAAAAAGAAAACGAAAGGAAATGATGGGATGAAAAATTTAGAAACAAAAATGGAGGTTGGAATACAAAAAAAAAAGAAGAGAAAAATGTGATATCATTGACATACTAAGATCGCTAAGATTCAACTCATTCCTAATAATCCCTCCCCACCCCACCCCGTAATCCCTCCTCTCCTCACCCGGCTTTCTCCTCCACCACCACCACCACCACCACCACCCCCTTTCCTGACCCCACACCCCCCACCCCTCATCCCCATCGGAAGTGGACCCAAATTTAACAGGAACTGTGTAAAAGTGTCGAAAAAAAATAAGATTGTCTACCCTCTTCAAACAAATATTTATGACAGTGACATTCTGAAACAGCTAATATTCAACCTCATTCGTATTGACCGCCCCCCCCCCCCCTCTCCCTCCCTCCCCCCCCCCCCCCCCCCCCCCCCCCCCCCCCCCCCCAAGCTCCTCATCCCAAAACCTATCTGGAGTCTTTGCCCTCGCTGTGCTTATCTTGTAACCTGGGGAATCGTCACTGCAGAGGCATCACAGATGGCATCCTGACAATCTCCTTCCATCTGTTCCAGCCGTTCCCTGTGGCTCTCTGACAGCGAAGGACAGGTCTAATGTCCTCCTGCCTTTGCTTTTTTGGCCGCCTCTCCTTCTTCAGAATCCTCTACCAGGAGGGGTTTGTCGCATTGACTGTTCTGGAAACGAATCGAGACTGGCCATTATGGCCAACATTTTTTTTTTTTCACATGGATTGAACAAACTGGGAAGTCATGATGAATGAATCTACAACTTTTTTTTTCCTAGTTAAATGTCTTTGTCTCTAATACAATACAATACAATACAATACAATACAATATCATACAATACAATATCAAAAAATGCAATGCAATGCCACACTTTACCATCCCCATACTAACCCATACCATACCATGCCATACTATGTCATAATGAATCATACTATACTTTATTGTATTATACTACACTACACTACACTACACTACACTACACTACACTACACCATGCCATGCTAGGCCATGTCATACCATACCATACCATACCATAGCATACCATACCACACCATACCATACTATGCCATACCATACCATAGCATACCATACCATACCATACTATGCCATACCATACCATACCACACTACACTATACCATACCATACCATATACCATACTATGCCATACCATACCATACCATACCATACCATGCCATACCATACTATACCATACCATCCCATACCATACTATGCCATACCATACCATACCAT
>JADBJO010006006.1:15000-17500 GCA_016801955.1 Conus betulinus | reverse complement strand
AATTAAGGCCCTTCTTCATCCATCACTGTTCTCTGGAATGTGTCTCTGAGCACTCTGGCAGCACATTTCAAGTCAGCCAACCGTTTCCTACACACTTCCACTCCATCACCCCCCCCCCCTTCCTCCCACCATCCCCTTCCTCCCACCATCCCCTTCCTCCCACCATCCCCTTCCTCCCACCATCCCCTTCCTCCCACCACCCCCTTCCTCCCACCTACCCCTTCCTCCCCCTACGCCTTCCTCCCACCTACCCCTTCCTCCCACCATCCCCTTCCTCCCACCTACCCCTTCCTCCCACCATCCCCTTCCTCCCACCTACGCCTTCCTCCCACCTACCCCTTCCTCCCACCATCCCCTTCCTCCCACCATCCCCTTCTTCCCACCTACCCCTTCCTCCCACCATCCCCCCTTCCTCCCACCTACCCCGCCCCTCACACCATCCCCTTCCTCCCACCATCCCCTTCCTCCCCACCTACCCTTTCCTCCCACCTACCCCTTCCTCCCACCATCCTCCTCCTTCACCCCACCATCCCCTTCCTCCCACCATCCTCTTCCCCCCACCATCCTCTTCCTCCCACCATCCCCGTCCTCCCACCATCCCTTCCTCCCACCATCCCTTCCTCCCCACAAATCCCCTTCCTCCCACCATCCCCTTCCTCCCCTTCCTCCCACCATCCCCTTCCTCCCACCATCCCCTTCCTCCCCCACCCCCCCTTCCTCCCACCATCCCCCCTTCCTCCCCTTCCTCCCCTTCCTCCCACCATCCCCTTCCTCCTCCACCACCCCCTTCCTCCCACCATCCCCCCTTCCCCCCTTCCTCCCCTTCCTCACACCATCCCCTCCTCCCCCACCCCCCCCTCTCTCCACCCATCCCCCTCGCTCCCACCTACCCCTTCCTCCCTCCCACCATCCCCTTCCTCCCACCTACGCCTTCCTCCCACCTACCCCTTCCCCCCTCCCCCATCCCCTTCTTCCCACCTACCCCCTCCCTCCCACCATCCTCTTCCTCCCCCACCATCCCTTCCTCCCACCTACACCCTTCCTCCCACCTACCCCTTCCTCCCACCATCCCCTTCTTCCCCCCTACCCCTTCCTCCCACCATCCTCACCTCCCTCCCACCCCTCCCCTTCCTCCCACCATCCCCTTCCTCCCATCTACCCCCCCTTCCTCCCACCATCCCCTTCCTCCCACCATCCCCCTTCCTCCACCCATCCCCTTCCCTCCCACCTCCCCTTCCTCCCACCTACCCCTTCCTCACACCATCCCCTTCCCCCACCCCCCTTCCTCCCTTCCCCTTCCTCCCACCTACCCCTTCCTCCCACCTACCCCTTCCTCCCACCATCCCCTTCCTCCCCCATCCCCTTCCTCCCACCATCCTCTTCCCTCCCACCATCCCTTCCTCCCACCATCCCTCTTCCTCCCACCATCCCCTTCCTCCCACCATCCCTTCCCTCCCACCATCCTCTTCCTCCCACAATCCCCCCTCCCTCCCACCCCCCTTCCTCCCCTTCCTCCCCACCATCCCCTTCCTCCTTCCCATCCCCTTCCTCCTCCCACCCCCCCTTCCTCCCACCATCCCCTTCCTCCCCCTTCCTCCCACCTCCCCACCCTTCCTCCCACCATCCCCTTCCTCCCACCATCCCCTTCCCTCCCACCTCCCCCTCCACCCCACCCCTCCCCTCCCACCTACCCCTTCCTCCCACCATCCCCTTCCCCCCACCACCCCCCACCCTTCCCCTCCCACCATCCCCCACCCTCCCCCTTCCCCCCTTCCCTCCCACCACCCTTCCCTCCCACCCACACCACCCCCTTCCCTCCCACCATCCCCTCCCTCCCCTTCCCCTCCCCTTCCTCCCCACCATCCCCTTCCCTCCCCCACCACCCCCCTCTCCCACCATCCCCCTCCCCTCCCACCACCCCTTCCCTCCCACCATCCCCTTCCTCCCACCTACCCCTTCCTCCCACCATCCCCTTCCTCCCACCTACCCCTTCCTCCCACCTACCCCTTCCTCCCACCACCCCCCTTCCTCCCACCACCCTTCCTCCCACCATCCCCTTCCTCCCCACCTACCCCTTCCTCCCACCATCCCCTTCCTCCCACCATCCCCTCGCTCCCACCTACCCCTGCCTCCCACCTACCCCTTCCTCACACCATCCCCTTCCTCCCACCATCCCCTTCCTCCCACCATCCCCTTCCTCCCACCATCCCTTCCCTCCAACCATCCCCTTCCTCCCACCTACCCCCCTTCCTCCCACCATCCCCCCCTTCCTCCCACCATCCCCCTTCCCCCTTCCTCCCACCTACCCCCTTCCTCCCCCACCATCCTCTTCCTCCCACCATCCCCTTCCTCCCACCTACCCCTTCCTCCCACCATCCCCTTCCTCCCCACCATCCCCTTCCTCCCACCATCCCCTTCCTCCCACCATCCCCTTCCTCCCACCATCCCCTTCCTCCCACCTACCCCTTCCTCCCACCATCCCCTTCCTCCCACCACCCCC
>JADBJO010006006.1:0-5000 GCA_016801955.1 Conus betulinus | reverse complement strand
TCAAGATGATCGTAAATGTGTTTGTTTATGTCCGTTTCTAAACGTTTGCATAACATTGGCAAAACAGATATTGGACTGGTATCAGTTGGTTCACAATTGTCACCAGATTTGTAGATGGGATGACTAGTGCAACTTTGAACTGTGTTGGAAAGGGACATTCTTTTAATGCGCAAGTTGTAGATGTAAGTAAGTGTTTCAGATATGATTGGAGCTGAATGTTTTAGAATTTTACAATCAATTCCATCAAATCCATGACTTCCTGTCATTCTCAATTGACATAAGGAATAGTAAATCTAGTTACAAAGAGGAAGGGTAGCGACAGTGGGAATGTATATTCTTGGATTTGCAGTACATTGTTAATTTTTCAAGATGATTACGTTGAGCAAGATTTTGTTTCATTGTGCGTTCTACCGCAGTTGCAAGAAAAAAAATCTTATTGAGTTTGTTTGGGGTGATGCTGCTTACATGACATGTGCTAGATTGGAATGTTTCATTCGTAAGTTCATTATAGCTTTCCGTACTGACTTTGAGTTTCCATAGATCAATATTTAAGTCACCCAGCAGTAAGACTTCAATATAGTATGAAGATATGCTGTATCCATCATAGCAGTGAACTTGTCCATCCAATCGCAGAGGGGTCTAAATAAATGATGACAGGTTTTTGTTCTTTTTAGTCAAATTTCTTCCAGACTGACTCAGGTTGAATTTTTTCAAGGTAACATAAAACAGTGCATGATCAAAGTTTCATGAATGTAAACTAGTGTACGCGTAGATCTGGGAAACACTGGGTCTTTGCGAATAACAGCATAGCCAGGAAATATGACATTACTGTCAGGAACAATATCTGAGAGTCTGGATTCTGTAAAACCCAAAGACATGAGATGATAAGTCTGTATTTTGCAATGCTGACGATGCCTCATGTAATGGCATTTTGATTGCTATTTGTATTCAGATAGGCAATGTTTAGTTCAAGTCTTTGAGGCCATGCTGGCAAATGAATTTACCAAGATGCAAGTAATGATGAAAGAAAAACAAACTGATAGAGAAAGTGTGGGAGAGGAGAGCTAAATCAGGGCACAGTCGCAAACTGTGACAACACACAATTCAACAGATTAGCCAAAGTAGGACACAATTACAAACAATGACAACACACAATTAAACAGATTAGCTAAATTAGGACACAATTACAAACTATATCAACACACTAATAAGCCAAATTCTACACACTGGGGGAAAAAAGAAGATATAACGCTAGTATGGGTCACTCACTGTATGAGACCAAAGAAAAGAAAACGGACGATCAAATGAGAAGAGAGAAAAGAAAACGGCCGATCACTGTGTGAGACCAAAGAAAAGAAAACGGCCGATCACTGTATGAGACCAGAGAAAAGAAAACGGCCGATCACTGTGTGAGACCAAAGAAAAGAAAACGGCCGATCACTGTGTGAGACCAAAGAAAAGAAAACGGCCGATCACTGTGTGAGATCAAAGAAAAGAAAACGGCCGATCACTGTGTGAGACCAAAGAAAAGAAAACGGCCGATCACTGTGTGAGACCAAAGAAAAGAAAACGGCCGCCGATCACTGTGTGAGACCAAAGAAAAAGAAAACGGCCGATCACTGTGTGAGACCAAAGAAAAGAAAACGGCCGATCACTGTGTGAGACCCAAAGAAAAAGAAAACGGCCGATCACTGTGAGACCAAAGAAAAGAAAACGGCCGATCACTGTGTGAGACCAAAGAAAAGAAAACGGCCGATCACTGTGTGAGACCAAAGAAAAGAAAACGGCCGATCACTGTGTGAGACCAAAGAAAAGGAAACTGAAAAAGCAAGCAATACTGGTGAAGACCACTCATTGTATGCCAACAAAGAAACGAAAAACAATTAAACAGACAACAACAGAAACAGCATGTATAACAGCAAGTAAATGCTTCTTTCTGTTACTTCTCTATGCTCAAAGGTGCTGCTAAGAGAGAGAGAGAGAGAGGAGAAGAGAGAGAGAGAGAGAGAGAGAGAGAGAGAGAGAGAGACATACAGATATACATACACACATGGAGACAAACACACCCATATATACCACACCCACACACACACACACACACACACACACACACACACACACACACCACACACACACACACACACACATACACACGTGCGTGCGCGCGCACGCATACATACATACATATACATACATACATCCTTTAGAGACATAATTTACATTTTTTTCTCTTAAGACTATTTGGATATATAAAAAAAACTGATTCTAAACACTATGCTGTTAAACTCTCTCTCTCTCCTCTCTCTCTCTCTCTCTCTCTCTCTCTCTCTCTCCTCGTCCTCTCTCTCTCTCTCTCTCTTTCTGGTGTTTGTGTGTGTGTGTGTGTGTGTGTGTGTGTGTGTGTGTGTGTGTGTGTGTGAATCAGATGCAAGATCAGAATCAGCTGCAATTGTTAGTAAAGACTTATATTATTGCTTGCAAAAACACAATTAAATCAAAATTAGAACATAACTCAGCAAATTGTTTAACCATTGGGATAATCTCTACCTTAACATTCTATGTAAAATTTTCTTTCTTTCTTTTTTAACCTCATACCCTTTTCATTCCATTTTACATATTGCATTCCACATGAGAACAACAACAGCACACAAATCAACCACAACCACACCTATCCTATAGCATAGATGTCAATACACAAACAAAACAAAAGAACTTAAGTGCATCTGCCATCGATATTTTTCAGTAACCGTGTCACATATTCAATGACCGGTGCTGTAACAAATGCATTGATGCTTTAAATCAATATTTCATTGTGCACAATATTTTATTGTGCGACCAAACGCGTGCGCACACACCCACAAGACAAAAACAAATAACACAACAACAGTTATATGACAATTCCAACCTATCAAGCAATAATTATCTAAACTTACTGGAAAAGCTTACACATCACATTATCATATGCGTATACGAGAATAGCCAGATATATGTTGATTTTCACACAATGTTTTCTTGCCTTTTTTTTAAATTTTTTTTTTTAGAGGTGGTGATTTCGGTTTTTCTTTTCGATAAGTACTTTGTGATTATGTTCGTCTGCATAGAAGTTTGCAGAGTTTCAGTTAATAACAGCAAGATACTTTTTATCTGATATCTGTGTCTTACAGATTTCTTAAATGTAATTCGGTTGAGGCATTTCTTCCTTCGCTTTATATTCATAAACATAAAAAACAAAAGAATGAAGATCAGTATTTATCTCATCCAAAGTATCCAGAAGTAGCTTTTTTATCAGGGGGAAAGATGTCATTGTTCTTTTTTTTTTTTCGTATTGATTTCCCCGCTTGAACTGTCTTTGAAAAAAGCACAACAAATGCATCTCCAAAATACGTGTTTATATGTGTTCTTCTTCTGGTACTTGCAGAAAATACATCTGGTTATCAGGTTCTACATCCCATACATAACAAAAACCACATTGTAGGTAAGATATTATAGATTAGTCTGGTTGTAGTTTTGTTTTCTGAATCTGATTGAATCTGTTTTTATTAAAGATCGTTATTACACCAGTTAATTGCGGCGGTATTTCATCTTATTATCTTATTTTTTGACCGCGCGTTTACGGCATTTTAACCTTTGTACTCCCTTAGAATATTGTAGTGCAATCGCGCTTCTCTTGAAACTGAGCATAAAAGCTGTATGGGCATCTAAGATGGCAAATTGTTGTTGCTTTTATGATTGTTACATTTAAAGCCATATGTAATGCATTAACAAGGACCTTTGCCTTTTTGTATTAACTGTTACAGATCTTTAAAAGTTTGTTTGTACATTAATCAGTAAATTAACCATATGGCAAGCAAATGTTAATTTTCTTCCTTACGTGTTCAAGTGTGCATACATTTCTATTGATCCATATATTTTACTTTAATGAGATGTGTTTGAAGGTCAGTTCTGCTATTGGAAACATATGGCTCTGCCAATGTTCAGGATCGGGGGTGGCAGGATTCGCTTTATTGAAAAAAAAAAACAAACTTTCATATGCATCAAATGTGTCATTCAAAAACAGTTTTGCATGCCTCAACTTACCGGACTATTACAGTTTAATCTAGATTTTTCAATGTTTGGTTGCAATAATGCTACAACTGATTTCAATATATGATTTATAATGATGTCTTTCTCTCATTCACCCTAGTTTTCAAACTTGCAATGATCATTTCAAATCATGAAATCCTATCCTGTTTCGGCTTCTTTCCTTTGAACAACCTTTCTTTTGATCTTATGTTTTCTTTATGAAATCCGTTCAGGTTTAAAACCACAAAAAAAAAATTGAAAGCCTAAAAAAAAATCCTGTAGGTTTTTGGTAAAAGCGGTCCCACAAATAATCGATTTTAGACAACATTTAGAACTTCAAAACTGCTGTTTTTTTTCCTTTTGATCTTAGTGTTCCTTTTACATTATACAACTGTTTTATTTCCAAGAGGTTTTCAATACAATTCATCTCTGCGTGGGTCTGATAGTTCAGTGTAAGTCACATTTCTAATATTTTTACACGTTTGCAGGTGTTATCCAGTTCTTAGATTCAGCATATTCTTCTTTGCTGATTTCCTCGCTCACCCTAGCCAGATTACCATTTTTCTTCACGATTTGTGTTAAAACCAAACATATTGCAGATTTTCTTTACAATTTGTATAAATCCAAACATACTGATATCATTCAAGACATTTATAGTTTCCCTCAAAAGATAGCTGATCTCCGTTTTGTAAAGACCGTGTATGTTGTCAGCAAATTGCGGGACATTGTGTTTGACGTGATTTAGAAAATTTTCTTTGATAGTTTTTGTTTTATGTGATCATGTCTGCCGAGAATTCAATACATGAAACGATTAAATAAGGCGAGATCGGATAATCTGCTTGCATCCCACACTAACCTCAAAACCATAAGCCCCTTCTCCGTTTACTATTACATGGTGGCTTTATGTATATGTACAAGTTTATTTTATCTACTTGCAA
>JADBJO010006005.1:115000-137500 GCA_016801955.1 Conus betulinus | reverse complement strand
CGGAACTCGCCCGCTACTGCCAGCGACAACGGCTGCCACAGAACATGCAGACCTATGTCTGCGAGTGGACCTTGTCCCTAAGGGTCTCCGGCCAACAGTTGCCACAGAACATGCAGACCTATGTCTGCAAGTGTACCTTGTCTCTAAGAGCCTCCGGCCAATAGGACGTTCATCTCAACACCTACGAACGAACGAACAGGTTGTTTTCTGTGTGTGTGTGTGTGTGTGTGTGTGTGTGTGTTTTTCTGTTGTAATGTCAATTGACGAGTATGAGGATGATGAAGATAACGCTGTCGAGTTCCACTCTGGCCTGAGACAGAATGAGGATGATGAAGATAATGCCGTAGAGTTCCATTCTGGCCTGAGACAGAATGAGGATGATGAAGATAATGCTGTAGAGTAGCACTCTGGCCTGAGATAGAATGAGGATGATGAAGATAATGCCGTAGAGTTCCACTCTGGCCTGAGACAGAATGAGGATGATGAAGATAATGCCGTAGAGTTCCACTCTGGCCTGAGACAGAATGAGGATGATGAAGATAATGCCGTAGAGTTGCACTCTGGCCTTAGATGCATGACAGGGCTGTACTCAATGCTCACTTTAAACACACACACACACACACACACACACACACCACACACACACACACACACACACACACACACACACACACGCACATATGCGCATGCGCAGGTGCATCCAACAAAGAAACTGCAAGACAGAAAGAGGACGGAAGGACAGAGACAAAAAAAGATAGATCAATAGAAAGACAGACATGCAAACAGAGAGAGAGAGAGGGGGGGGAGGGGAGGGAGGAGAGAGAGGGAGAGAGAGAGAGAGAGAGAGAGAGAGAGAGAGAGAGAGAGAGAGAGAGAGAGAGAGAGAGAGAAGATAGATCAATAGAAAGACAGACATGCAAACAGAGAGAGACAGAGAGAGACAGAGACAGAGAGACCAAGACAGGGACAGAGACAGAGAGACAGACAAAAGGACAGACCGACAAACAGAGACCTACCTGATATGGTGACGTCAGATAGTCAACAGGCACAGTGACAGAGGCATTGAGCCACATATCCCCATGATCCCCAGATTCACTGAACAGCGGCACACTATCGTTGGTGCCATTGCTGATCTGAAACACCAGGTCATGTAGCCATAGCCAGCCATAGCCATAGCTAGCCATAGCCATAGCTAGCCACAGTGTAGCGCCGTACAGCATGGCACCGTATATCATAGCACGGTATAAGTAGACGTAGCATAGCAAAGCATATGTATATATGGTACACCACAGCTGAACGTGTCATAAAAAAAAATCCCATGATATGGCAAATCAAACTGTACAACAAAGAACAGCACGATAGAGTATGTCCTAGCATGAATTAGCTAAATGCCGTGTAAGATAGCGCAGAATGACATACTATATCATAGTAGGGCTTAGCTGAACATAGAGTAACATAGAACAGCATGACATAAAGCATCATAGCATGGCTTAGCTTAACATAGCATAACATAGCGCAACTTGATATAGTATAGCATAGCATAGCTTGGCAGAACATGGAATAGCATAGAATAGTAGGCCTACTATATAGCACATCATAGTATTGCTTGCCTAAACATAATGCAACATAGCCCAGAACGACTCAGTAGTACATAACATGACACAGCTAGACTTTGCGTGAAATCACACAACGTAGTATAGTACAACATAACACAATACGTCTGTACATAGTGTAGGATAACACTATATAATTTATCAACAAAAAAAAGAGCTATGATTGACCAGAATAAGCATGGCATACCTAAGCAAACATAGCCTAACATCAGACAACATGATACTTAGCGTAACATCAGACAACATTATACGTAGCGTGACATCAGACAACATTATACGTAGCGTAACATCAGACAACATGATAGTAGCGTGACATCAGACAACATGATACATAGCGTGACATGAGACAACATGATACATAGCGTGACATCAGACACATGATGATACGTAGCGTGACATCAGACAACATGATACATAGCGTGACATCAGACAACATGATACGTAGCTAACATCAGACAACATGATACATAGCGTGACATCAGACAACATGATGCATAGCGTGACATCAGACAACATGATACGTAGCGTAACATCAGACAACATGATACATAGCGTGACATCAGACAACATGATACATAGCGTGACATCAGACAACATGATACAGATGACAAAAAATGGCATAGAGAAAGACAGCACCACATAACAAGTCCGATACACTGGTATCGCTAGACTACAGTAACATGAATAACAAAACACGGAATAATACAATACGGTACAGCTTGGGTCTAGCATAACACAAGACAGCAGAACATCGTACAATTCAAATGGAGCAGCAAGACATAGTGTAGCACAACAAGATGATACAGCATAACACAACAACATTTATGTCGTTTATAGCCAACTACAGTGGACTATAATTATCAGGGCTGAAACATTGGCAAAGTTGATTCAGTACAAATCTTAAATAAATGTTAGCGAACCGCCCAGAGAAACGTGGACAAACGAGTCACAAGACAAAACACGACGCGTTTCGACCTCTTAGGTCTTCTGCAGGCAAGATACAAACAAACAGGACAATGAAAATGCACTTAACTTTGATTTGTGTGGATTTTCGTTGTCCTATTTGTCTGTATCTTGCCTAAAGAATAGCTAAGAGGTCGAAACGCGTCGCGTTTTGTCTTGTGACTCCTTTGTCCACGTTTCTCTGGGCGGTTCGCTGACATTTATTTAAGATTTGTTTAGATTTCAGCCTGCAGTCGTCTCACTTTGCAACATGATTCTGTACAAACTTGTTTAAAAAAAAAATCAATGGACCAGTTCCTTTTAAACATGTTCAAAGTGGACACATTTCCACAAAATCATGGGTCAGTTTGTTGTCATCTCTTTACGATTTTTTTAAAAAAATATGTGATGGAACATTCCTGAACAACATGGGCCATGGTGTAACATAACACTGGCCACTACATTACAAAGCATGACGTAGCTAAACATAAGGTAAACTTATATCTCAGCACAGGATAATACGGTACATATGGCATGGCATAGCAAGACATAGTATAGTACGCCGAAATAATGGTAGTATAACATGACATAACACAGCCAGACATAGCGTTGCGGAACGTAGTTTACTACAACACAATGTAACGTGGCAAAACGTAGTTACGTGATGTGACAAAGTTCGGCATAGCTACATCAAGGTTTTAGTGAAACACATCATAATACAGTACTACACAGCACAGCATCACTTAACACTGGATGACCCAAAATGGCGTAATTTAACATAGCATAGCTGGATACAGTGTAACACAACACAGTGCAGAGTAAGATAGCATAGCACAGCAGCAGGACGCAGCGTACAGCGCGATACAACATAGCTAGTGATAGGATGACACAATACAGCGTTACTCAGCACAACACAGCATACCAACGACATGATAGTACGACACGTACAACAGTTCGTCCTCTTTCGTGCGTTACAGTTGTGCTATGCCTTGTGGTGCCATTACGTCTGGGCTGGCTTAAATGTTGGGTCTGGAATGTCTAGAATCAGTACTTTGAAGGTCGATCAAGTAAATGTGATTCGACGGATTTTCCACCCATGATGTACTTCTGGACATTCCAGCCCCAAATTTCAGCTATGTACATTTCAGTCCAGACATTTCTACCATGGATATCTTACACTTAAGAGAAACCTATCTTTATCTTGAAAGATACCCAGCCAAACTTATCAGACTTCTTCCTTTAAACCTACGAGTTACCAAACTCAAACTTAATAGGCATAAATCTCAAACGCAGAAGACCCCTAACAACCAATTAACAATTTCACAGATACATGCCTGAAACTGAAATGCGCCAAAGAGGCATCCTCTGAAATGTCCCCTGCAGTACCAAGGCATGCATACATACCATGAGGTTCAGGGTGCCCATGGCCGAGCCGAACATGTGGTAGAAGAACGAGACGCAGATGTCTTCGCAGCTGGCATTGTTTGTGGGAGACCTGAGGATCGCCTTGTCCCCTAAACGTCTGGGGTTAGACGACTCGGCATACATATAGTGTCCTGTGGCACAGAACTTCTGGGGTTAGACGGCTCGGCATACATATAGTGTCCTGTGGCACAGAACTTCTGGGGTTAGACGGCTCGGCATACATATAGTGTCCTGTGGCACAGAACGTCTGGGGGTTTAGACGACTCGGCATACATATAGTAACCTGTGGCAAAGAACGTCTGGGGTTAGACGACTCGGCATACATATAGTAACCTGTGACAAAAAACGTCTGGGGTTAGACGACTCGGCATACATATAGTAACCTGTGGCAAAGAACGTTACGAGAAGACAGGAAATTGGAGCCATGAAATAGTTCCCGTTCTGCCATCCACACAAGGTCGCACACCGAAAATTAATGTGCCAAGTCCTTGCTTAAGGAGTCGAGTCTTTGTAGACAGGCACAATTACGTTGTTTTGACCATTTTTCTTGCCTCTGAAAGTTGATTTATCTTCCTTTCTTTCATATGACCATCAAGGTACGTGCCAGGTGGTTCCAAGCTGGCAGATTAACATGAAAGGAATGGGGACTATTTGGGAGGAAGCACTTGGCGCAATGATTGGGTCACAGTGCGTGAGAAGGCCTGAAATGTAAGGCAGCCACGGGGAAGGTCAAGCAGTTGAAGATTGTCAATTATGTCACGTGTGGAATTTTTTTTTTTTAAGTGAAATGATTGCGCTCTGTGTGTGTGTGTGTGGGGGGGGGGGGGGGGGGGGAGGTCTTTGACCAGTTCTCAGTTCCTATCAAATGCGGGCTCAAACTTGTGCTAGGCTTCAAAACGCTTGCACAGATGACGCCGATTTTTAGAGCAAATTTTAAATTGTGGCGTGTAGCCACATTGATCACAAACAACAGCGGCCAGATCCTGTGTGGCGTTTTATTGCCGTGAACTTCCTTCCAGTCAGTGTGACACGTCGGAACACACACACACACACACACACACACACACACACAATGGCATCAAGTTTTTGGAGAGAACCCACATATGGGCGAATCTGTGAGATGCAATGTAATGTCACGTGAACTGTTTCCAGACGATATAACAATCCCAATCAGGACCACACAAATCAGACCAGTGAGTTTTTCAAGGCTGTTTTTTCGAGGTATGCCACATAACAAAATGCCACGGTGTAATTTCACGCATTGCAGCCGCTGTACAGCACCATCGGCCGTTCGACAGTTGAACGAAAGGAATTATCAGTGAAATTCACCTGCTTGGTTTGAGGTGCCTGTTTCCATCAATCTTCGATACGGCGCCCCCACAGGTTAAGTACCAATGGAATAAAATCGGTCCTTAACAAAGCCTTCATCATACTAACCATTTGAAGTGATCTGATGCAGGTGATTGTTTTGTTTTGAGAGTCAAGCGAGGTACAATCACGTATCCACGAGCAGCGCTTATCATTGCCTCATAATGCGAAATGTGAGAAGAGTAATTTAAAAAAAAAAATGCAAAGCATATAAACATACTCCCAGTTTATCTTGAATACGCGTGATATATTCCATAAAAAGGAAAAACCGTTTTGGGGCCGTTATGCCAACAAATTTTCAGAGAGGTCGGCCAGGTACTTTCTGAGATTTTCCATAAAGAAGAAAATCGCTATGGTCCGTTATAGCCGTTAGTAGCGGCTATAACGGTAAAATAAATCATCGGGCATCAAGTCAAGTCAAGTCAAGTAAACTTTATTATCTCAATTTGAGAAATTAATTTGTGGTCACACACATTCACAGCAAATAAACAATAATTTAGCCACATTACCCATTTCTCACATATGACATACATTCATATAGAGAATTTGGATTTCAATTAAACATCTTCTCGGTTCAAGAAATCAATGGACAGGGGAATAAAACTTTGTTTAAATCTGACACTTCTGCATTTAACCGATCGATATCTTCGTCCTGACTGAAGAAGGTCATACTGATTTGCAAGGACGTGGGTCTGGTCACACGTAATCTTCTTTCGCTTTACAACTAACACGGCACCTATATAGCTCACTCAGACTTTTTTGTCTCTCACCAACGATTTTCTCCTCCCACGTTCACCCACTTTCTCAAGCACATTTCTGCTCTTCACAGTCAACCCACCATACCAACACATAAATGAGAAAGTTAGAACAGATTCCAAGAAGCATGAATAAAATGTCCGAAGAATGTCAGTATTCACATGAAATGATCGCAGCTTGCGAAGACAATATAATCTGGTTTGACATTTTTTGGTGGACATACTCAACATGGGATTTAAAATTCAGCTTATTATCTATAAAAGTTCCTAAATATTTGTATGATTCAACACGTTCTACTTCAGCACCTTTGATAAAAAGTGGTGGTACAGCTTTTGGATTCTTTCTAAAATCAATCAACATTTCTTTCGTTTTTGTTACATTCAGATCAAGATAGTTATGATCGCACCAGTCAACAAATCTTTGAACCTCCTTGAGTAAACAGAATCAGAGTTGGAAAGATCTACAAGTGCTGAGTCATCTGAATATTTAATGTACAAAGTTGAATCACTTCCTGAACAATCATTTGTGTACAGAGTAAAAAGCACTGGTGATAAAACAGTACCCTGGGGTGCGCCAGTTGAAATGACTCTGGAAGACGAAACAACACTTTGATATCGAACAGACTGTGTCCTCTGTGTAAGAAAATCAATTATCCAAAGAATGACCTTGTTACCCACATTTATGTTAATGAGTTTCTTTGCCATCAGATGTGGTTGTATGGTGTTGAATGCTGATGAGAAATCAATAAAGAGAATGCGTACAAAGGAGGCAGGTTTTTCGAGGTGTGAAAAAGCATGATGGAGAAGTGTGAGTGTGGCATCATCTGTTGATCTGTTCTGTTGGTATGCGAACTGAAACGGGTCTTGGTACTGTGTAGTATCTTTTAAAAACATAACCGAGGACAATTCTTTCAAGACATTTCATTGCAACAGATGTGAGGGCAACTGGTCGGTAATCATTTTAAACAGCTTGGGTTGCGTTTTTGGGGAACAGGACATACAGTGGCATTTTTCCATAAAACAGGAATTATACATTCTCTAAGTGACCAGGTAAACAAACGACTGTAAACATAGGAGAGCTGAGAAGCACACACCTTCAACAATTTTCCACAGATATTATCAGGGCCCATTGCCTTTCTCACATTTAAACGTTTGAAAAAAAACTGAACATCATTTTCCTCAATCACAACAGAATCACTTCCATCAACATCGTTTTTAACATTGCTTTGGAGTTCTTCCTTCACTTCCTTTAATTCTCTACTAAAATCTTTATCATCAAATCTACAGTAAAAATCGTTCAGCTTTTCTACAAATTGCTTCTGTTCTTTTGCTGTTTTTTTGGTTACTAATATTTTGGTTTGAACATTTTCCTGAACCTGATAAAACCTTTATTCCTTTCCATGCATCTCGCATATTTCCATTCTGGAACATGTTTTCAACTTTCTCTCTTGTAAGCTCTCTTTGATTCTTCAATCTCCGTTTGCAGTTTCTTTTGTACAACCCTTGCGATTGCTTTATTTGCCTGATTGAAAAGCTCTTTTTTTTTTTTCTCATTTAGAGTTATTTTCAGAGATTTTTGTAACCCAAGGTTTGTTGCTGGGAAATATTTTGATAGTTTTAGTAGGTACAATCATGTGTTCACAGAAAGAAATGTAGCTGGAAATAACATCGGTGGCTTCGTTAATGTCAAAACTAGAATTCAAAAACAAATTCCAATCTGTACATTCAAAACAAGCCTGTAATTCATCAACACTTTCTTGTGTGTCCAACACTGCACTTGCTTTTTTAGTGATAGGTTGTGTTTTCACTTTTGGTCTGTAAGCTGGCAAGAGATGAATGGCATTGTGATCAGACTGACCAACAGGGGGGAGCTGAACACACATGTATGCAGATGGTTTATTACAGTAGCATAAATCAAGTATTTTATCCTTTCTTGTAAAACATGACACATACTGTTTAAAAGAAGGCAGGCTTGAATTGAGGTCACAGTCATTAAAATCTCCGAGGATAAAGCACGGTGCGTCGGGTGACATGGCCTGCAGAGCGTGAACAGAGTCCGTGATTTCTGCAGCTGCACGTACAGTATTTGCGGATCACGAATAATGGGTCACGAATAATGCCCGATGTTTTAGTTAACCGTTATATCCGTTACTAACGGCTGTCACGGCCTGTAACGGTTTTTCTTTATGGAATATCTCACAAAGTATTTTGGCGATCTTTGTGAAAATTAGCAGGTATGTTCACTATGGCTTACGGATGATGCCGAATGTTTTAGTTTACCGTTATAGCCGTTACTAACGGCTATATCGGCTCATAATGGTTTTTCTTCTTTACGAAATATCTCAGAAAGTATTTGGGCCGAACTTTCTGAAAATTTGTAGGTATGTCCATTATGGGGAACGGATGATGCCCGACGTTTTAGTATACCGTTGTAGCCGTTACTGACGGCTGTAACGGCCCATAATAGTTTTTCTTTTTTATGGTATATCTCAGAAAGTAGTTGGCTGATCTTTCTGAAAATTCGTAGGTATGTTCATTATGGCCGTTACTAATGGCTTTAACGACCCATAACGGTTTTTTGTTTTTTTTTATAGAATATCTCAGAAAGTAAGTGGCCGATCTTTCTGAAAATTTGTAGGTATGTTCATTATGGGTCACAGAGATGCCTGATGTTTAAGTTTACCGCTATAGCCGTTACTAACGGCCCATAATGGTTTTCTTCTTTCTGAAAATTTGTAAGTATGTTCATTTGTAAGTATAGGTCACGGATTATGACCGATGTTTTACCAGAATAGCCATTACTAACGGTTACACCAGCCCAAGACGGTTTTTTTAACTCTTTACGGAATATATCACGCGTATTTAGGATAAACTGGGAGTACGTTTATATGCTTTGCATCTTGTTTCTTACCTATTTTTCTCTCTTTTTTTTTTCAAAGAGCTTTTTGTCTTTTTAAAATGGTGGTGGTGGTGGTGGTGGTGGTGGTGGTGGTGGTGGTGGTGTGTGTGTGTGTGTGTGTGTGTGTGTGTGTGTGTGAGAGTGTGAGAGAGAGAGAGAGAGAGAGAGAGAGAGAGAGAGAGAGATTTCAAATGAAAGGTCTATTGTTTCTTTCTTTGAAATGGTGTACGTTTTCATCCAAAATGGTTTTTCATCTTTATAAATTCCTTTTCTTTTAGATATTCTGTTTAAATAAAAGAGGGGGATGGGGGTTGGCTTGATGTCTTTTCTTTCATAGGTTATGAAGATTGTGTCTTCACTTTTTACAAATATTCTTGTTCGTTTTTTTTTTTCCCGAAAGTGGTATGTCGTTTTATAATGATATTCTCGTTTCAAATGGTACACAAAGAAGACAGCTCAAGAATTATATTCTCTTTTCAAATGGTACACAAAGAAGACAGCTCAAGAATGACATTCCCGAAAGTGGTATGTCGTTTTATAATGATATTCTCGTTCAAAATGGTACACAAAGAAGACAGCTCAAGAATTATATTCTCTTTTTTTCAATGGTACACAAAGAAGACAGCTCAAGAATGACATTCTCTTTTCAAATGGTACACAAAGAAGACAACTCAAGAATGACATTCTCTTTTCAAATGGTACACAAAGAAGACAGCTCAAGAATGGTATTCTCTTTTCAAATGGTACACAAAGAAGACAGCTCAAGAATGGTATTCTCTTTTCAAATGGTACACAAAAAGAAGACAGCTCAAGAATTTGCACACAGGACAGTGGAAGTTCTGTCCCTCATCTCACCACCTCCCCTCCCTCCCTCCCTCCCTCCCTCCCTCCCTCCCTCCCGGGACTCCGGAATGCAAAATAAATCACACAAAAAAACACAAAAACCCAACTAGAAGTGCCATGAAGAATTGAGTTTGGTCACAAATGGCTTCCTCGGGGTTGGCTGTCTCAGGGGAAATCACTCCTAATTTCAGGGGAAATCCCGCCGCGCAAAATAAAGACAGAGAGAGAGACACAGACAGAGAGAGAGAGAGAGAGAGAGAGAGAGAGAGAGAGAGAGAGAGTCTGTTTCTTTGCCTTTCTAGCCACCGAAGTGGAGAGAGAGAAGTCTTAATCAGGGAAAAAAAATTCAACCTGTAGATGTGAACACGACCAGGTAGGGAAAGGATGGGGGAGGGGAAGGCTGTGTGTGTGTGTGTGTGTGTGTGTGTGTGTGTGTGTGTGTGTGTGTGTGTCTGTGTCTGTGTGTGTGTGTGTGTGTGTGTGTGTGTGTGTGTGTGTGTGTGTGTGTGTGTGTGTGTGTGTGTGTGTGTGTGTGTGTGTGGTGTGTGTGAAGAAGAGAGAGAGAGAGAGAATGAGTAGGCAGGCAGGCATACAGGCAGGCAGAGATCCTGAGAGAGAGAGAGAGAGAGAGAGAGAGAGAGAGAGAGAGAGAGAGAGACAGACAGACAGACAGACAGACAGACAGACAGGCAGGCAGGCAGGCAGGCAGGCAGGCAGGCAGGCAGGCAGGCAGGCAAACAGACAGAGAGACAGAGCAGACAGATTAAAGAGACACAGAGAGAGGCAAAGACAGAGGAGCAGACAGACAGACAGCGGGTATGCGTGCGTGCGTCTGTGTGTGTGTGTGTGTGTGTGTGTGTGTGTGTGTGTGTGTGTGTGTGTGTGTGTGTCTGTGTGTCTGTCTGTCTGTCTGTCTGTCAGTTTGTCTGTGTAAGGAACGAGGGTACGAGGGTAGGTCAGGCGTACGGTGGAAAGCAGAGGGTGGGGGGTGGGGGGGGGGGAGGTAACAAGAGAAAGAGAGTTCTGAGCCGATCCATTCCTACATTCCTTTCCCACTGCACTCTCCAACCCCCATCTCCCCTTCACCCCCCCCCCCCCCCCTCTCCACCCTTACCCCCCTCCTTCCAGACAACCTAACGGAGAATGGTCATCGCGTTCAGCGTGCACTCAAAGCGGGCTGTGCGAGTCCTCAGCATCGGAGACGCGTGCTTGAGAGAGTGCCGCTGGGTGAATCTCTAAGGCTTGGATGACGCTGTGATGTAGTTGAAAGAAACTCACAAGTATGCGCACGCGCGCACACACGCACGCATGCACACACGTACACAGGCACGCACACTGACAAACACACATACGTGCAAATGATATTCACATACATATATACCTGTCCCCCCAATCCTCCTACCCTTCTTCACGTGAACTTCTTTGCCTACAAATTCTCTCTCTCTCTCTCTCTCTCTCTCTCTCTCTCTCTCTCTCTCTCTCTCTCTCTCTCTCTCTCTCTCTCTCTGCTGACCTGTCTGTCTGTCTGTCTCGGTCTCATTGACTCACGCACACACACACATACACTGTGATACACAAACTCTCTCTCTCTCATTCTCTGCCTCCTCCCCCCTCTCTCTCTCTCCTCCCCTCCTCTCTCTCTCTCTCTCTCTCTCTCTCTCTCTCTCTCTCTGCCTGCCTCTCTATTTGTCTCTGCCTCTGTCTGTCTCTGTCTGTCTATCCGTCCGTCTTTCAGTTTGACTGTCTGTCTGTCTGTCTGTCTGTCTGTCTCTCTCTCTCTCTCTCTCTTCCCCCCCCCCCCCCCCCCCCCCAGTAGAAACGCTCCACTGGCAACTTCCTCAGCCCCTACCACCACCCTCTGTATTCCAGCCTGCCAATGGTGTAAGTCCACAGCCTGTGGTGTGACGACAGCCTCTCCTTTGCTGTGGTCAGTGCGTGCGGAATGTCCTGCCGATGCAGTTGCTTTGAGGCTGTAGTTGACAAGCTGGCTGTGTTTGCTGTGCGCGTGTAGATATTCCTAACAGTTCTGAGCACACAGCGATCACTTTAAATATAAACGATAAGCTGTAATGTGAACATGTGAGAACTCAACACTCTCTTTGGCTCTGAATGGCAAACGTGTTAGTTCATTTGCTGTGTCATCGTGAGAATGATGCTGGTCACTTCTATGAACGAGCGGTGTCCAGTCAGCGGAAGATTGGCTCGGTGCCCCAGACAGTGGCGGTGTGATTTGCACCTCACTGACAGGTTGTTATGTGAACGGTTTTGAGAACACAAGGACTGCTCTGGACATGAATCGTAATTGGTGTGAAATGTAATTTTGTTACGTAAACAATGTTGAGAACACAATAACTACTTTGTACAAGAATCGTAATTGGTGAAATTGTAATTTGTTACGTTAACAATGTTGAGAACACACATAACTACTTTGGACACGAATCGTAATTGATTTTTTTTTTTGCTTTGCTATGCAAGTAGTTTTGAGAATAATTTGAAAAGCAACCATTGTTTGGAGAGAGAGAGAGAGAGAGAGGGGGGGGGGGGGGGGACAGACAGACAGACAGACAGACAGAGAGAAAGACATAGAAAGACAGACGGACAGACAGAAAGAGACGAAATGAAAAGTAGGCATGGTTAAATGGGCATTAGAATGACAGATGGGGTAAAAATATAGTCCTAGGTGGAGTGAGTGTTAGAATGACATAATTATATATAGTATAATGTTATTCCTGATGAGATGGACGTTAAAGCGACACATGTAGCATAACGTAGTCCTGTGTAAATGAGCATTAGAAATACACATGTTGTCGACACATGTATGTTGTGTAAGTAGTCCTGATGAGATTGGCGTTAGAACGACACATGTGGCATGACGTAGTCCTGTGTAAATGAGCATTAGAACGACACATGTTGCATTACTTAGTCTCAGAGGAATGGCATCAGTATGACACATGTAGTAAAAGGTAATCTTGGTGGACTGGCATCAGAATGACACATGTAGTAAAAGGTAATCTTGGTGGACTGGCACCAGAATGACACATGTCGTAAAAGGTAATCTCGGTGGAATGGCATCAGAATGACACATCGTCGTAAAAGGTAGTCTTGGTGGACTGGCACCAGAATGACACATGCAATAAAAGGTAATCTTGGTGGAATGGCATCAGAATGACACATGCAGTAAAAGGTAATCTTGGTGGACTGTCATCAGAATGACACATGCAGTAAAAGGTAATCTTGGTGGAATGGCATCAGAATGACACATATAGTAAAAGGTAATCTTGTGGACCGGCATCAGAATGACACATGCAGTAAAAGGTAATCTTGGGTGGAATGGCATCAGAACGACACATGTAGCATGACGTAGTCCTGTGTAAATGAGCATTAGAACGACACATGTTGCATTACTTAGTCTCAGAGGAATGGCATCAGTATGACACATGTAGTAAAAGGTAATCTTGGTGGACTGGCATCAGAATGACACATGCAGTAAAAGATAATCTTGGTGGAATGGCATCAGAATGAGACATGTCAAAGGTAATCTTGGTGGAATGGCATCAGAATGACACATGTAGTAAAAGGTAATCTTGGTGGACTGGCATCAGAATGACTCATGCAATAAAAGGTAGTCTTGGTGGACTGGCACCAGAATGACACATGTCGTAAAAGGTAATCTTGGTGGACCTGCATCGGTATCGCACATGTAGTAAAAGGTAATCTTTTCTTAAATGGCGTCAGAACCATACGTGTAGTGAAAGGCTGTTATGTTTGAATGGACCCCAGAGCTGCCCATGTCGTGAATGTAGCTCTGACTGTTTACAGGCGTAGACACACGTGGTGTAACGTAGCACCGGTACAGATGTAACTTAAAGGCACTCCTAACTGAACGCACCTTCACACAGAAAGTAGCAACACACGTTGTTTGACGTAGTCCTGTCTGAACGCGCCCTCTTCAGCTCACACGCTGCTCCAGCAAGCAAAATAAAGTTAAGCTTGTTTTCAGTCTACTGGGGCCTACTTTTTTGTTTGTGCTTGTCCTTTCCCATCTGTGATGCCCGTAGTAGAAGCCCCTCGAGTCGAAGCGTGTCGTGCGTGGGTTGACTGTGGTGCATAGGGCGTGCCTTTCGTTCGATGGGCCAGCACCAACAGGCAAAACACAGTTAAGATGGAAAGAAAGAAACGGAAAAAAAAAGTGCAAAGAAATCTTGAGAAAGTTTTGCAGTTCTCGGCCAAATGCATTTCCGCAATGCATACAGATGAGAGAGAGAGAGAGAGAGAGAGAGAGAGAGAGAGAGAGAGAGAGAGAGAGAGAGAGAGAGAGAGAGACAGAGAGAGAGAGATTGTTCTCACCTAGCTTCTATTCGTGTAATATCGTCAGAAAAAAAAAAAATGCTATAAGCAAGGTAGATCATCATTCAGGGTTAGAGGTCGGAAAAAACTCTTGTCTAACTGTGTCCTAAATTCCGTTAGTCTTTCAGGACAATGGGGGACAGAACTGTCCGGTGGTTGGTAAAGTGTTCTGCATGGGATCTCCATACGGCAGAGTCCGACTCTGTTCCGTGCCTGTGGTCGGTCTCAGTGGACCGATGCACTCCAATGTCTAGGGGCACTTCCCGGGGGTGCACGGTGCCTGTGGAGGGTCTCTGTGGACCGATGCTCTGCGATGTCTAGGGGCACTTCCCGGGGTGCACGGTGCCTGTGGAGGGTCTCTGTGGACCGATGCTCTGCGATGTCTTGGGGCACTTCCCGGGGTGCACGGTGCCTGTGGAGGGTCTCTGTGGACCGATGCACTCCCATGTCTTGGGGCACTTCCTGGGGTGCACGGTGCCTGTGGAGGGTCTCTGTAGACCGATGCTCTGCGATGTCTTGGGGGGGCACTTCCTGGGTGCACGGTGCCTGTGGAGGGTCTCTGTAGACCGATGCTCTGCGATGTCTTGGGGCACTTCCTGGGGTGCACGGTGCCTGTGGAGGGTCTCTGTAGACCGGTGCTCTGCGATGTCTTGGGGCACTTCCTGGGGTGCACGGTGCCTGTGGAGGGTCTCTGTAGACCGATGCTCTGCGATGTCTTGGGGCACTTCCTGGGGTGCACGGTGCCTGTGGAGGGTCTCTGTAGACCGATGCTCTGCGATGTCTTGGGGCACTTCCTGGGGTGCACGGTGCCTGTGGAGGGTCTCTGTAGACCGATGCTCTCCGATGTCTTGGGGCACTTCCTGGGGTGCACGGTGCCTGTGGAGGGTCTCTGTAGACCGGTGCTCTGCGATGTCTTGGGGCACTCCCTGGGGTGCACGGTGCCTGTGGAGGGTCTCTGTAGACCGATGCTCTGCGATGTCTTGGGGCACTTCCTGGGGTGCACGGTGCCTGTGGAGGGTCTCTGTAGACCGATGCTCTGCGATGTCTTGGGGCACTTCCTGGGGTGCACGGTGCCTGTGGAGGGTCTCTGTAGACCGATGCTCTCCGATGTCTTGGGGCACTTCCTGGGGTGCACGGTGCCTGTGGAGGATCTCTGTAGACCGATGCTCTGCGATGTCTTGGGGCACTCCTGGGGTGCACGGTGCCTGTGGAGGGTCTCTGTAGACCGGTGCTCTGCGATGTTTAGGGGCACTTCCTGGGGTGCACGGTGCCTGTTGTCGGTCTCTGTGGACCGATGCACTCCGATGTCTTGGGGTACTTCCCTGGGTGCTCGGTGCCAGCCTGTGTGGCTGCATATTGATTGCCTGCCTTGGCTTTCATCAAATTGCGCTGCTTGCTTCTTGTGCAGCCTGCTCATGTCTCTTTCTGTTGTGTGAACCGTGATTTTTTTTCATCTGTCTGTCTGTCTGTTTGACTGTCTGTCTGCCTGCCTGCCCTGCCTGCCTGTCTGTCTGTCTGTCTGTCTGTCTCTCTCTCTCTTGTCTTTCACTCTCTCTCATCTCCCACCTCCCATGCTGATATACGCGTGGTGTTATGAAAGAAGGTGATGCATTTAGCCCTGTTCTTTTTTTTCAAATGTTTGTTAAACACCTTGAAAAAAACAACTGGGAATGGAACACATGTCCAGGTTCACACCTGACGTGATTGAATTGTTTATCTGGCTGTAAGCTGACCGTATTGTTTCACTCTCAGAGCCCCCAACTGGCCTCCCGACACACTTGGATAGCCTACACAGTACAGCCTCCACAGACACAGTTGGATAGCCTACACAGTACAGCCCCCAGACAGTTTGATAGCCTACACAGTACAGCCTCCAAACACAGTAGTAGGATAACCTACACAGTACAGCCCCCAGACAGTTTGATAGCCTACACAGTACAGCCTCCAGACACAGTAGGATAGCCTACACAGTACAGCCTCCAGACAGTTTGATAGCCTACACAGTACAGCCCCCAGACAGTTTGATAGCCTACACAGTACAGCCCCCAGACAGTTTGATAGCCTACACAGTACAGCCCCAGACAGTTTGATAGCCTACACAGTACAGCCTCCAGACACAGTAGGATAGCCTACACAGTACAGCCTCCAGACAGTTTGATAGCCTACACAGTACAGCCTCCACAGACACAGTTGGATAGCCTACACAGTACAGCCCCCAGACAGTTTGATAGCCTACACAGTACAGCCTCCAGACACAGTAGGATAGCCTACACAGTACAGCCCCCAGACAGTTTGATAGCCTACACAGTACAGCCTCCAGACACAGTAGGATAGCCTACACAGTACAGCCCCCAGACAGTTTGATAGCCTACACAGTACAGCCTCCAGACACAGTAGGATAGCCTACACAGTACAGCCTCCAGACAGTTTGATAGCCTACACAGTACAGCCTCCAGACAGTTTGATAGCCTACACAGTACAGCCTCCAGACACAGGTGGATAGCTTACACAGTACAGCCTCCAGACACAGGTGGATAGCCTACACAGTACAGCCTCCAGACACAGGCGGATAGCTTACACAGTACAGCCCCCAGACAGTTGGATAGCCCTACACAGTACAGCCTCCAGACACAGGCGGATAGCTTACACAGTACAGCCCCCAGACAGTTGGATAGCCTACACAGTACAGCCTCCAGACACAGGCGGATAGCTTACACAGTACAGCCCCAGACACAGTTGGATAGCCTACACAGTACAGCCTCCAGACACAGGCGGATAGCTTACACAGTACAGCCCCCAGACAGTTGGATAGCCTACACAGTACAGCCCCAGACAGTTGGATAGCCTACACAGTACAGCTGCCAGACTTCGGCTGAAAGTCAGTATGAAAAACAGTAATATTGTTGTGTTTAGCAAGGGTGGGTATCTTCCAAAGAGAGAGAGAGAGAGAGAGAGAGAGAGAGAGAGAGAGAGAGAGAGACGTTTTTTTTTTAATGGAGAGATGATGGCTGACGTTATCTATTACAAATCCCTAGGAGTATGTTTCTCCACTTGTCTTAGTTTTACAACTTCTTGCCAGAATAGTGCAAGTAAAGCAGAAGCATGCCTTTTTGTGTGTCCTACAAAACATGCGGAAGCTCAAGAATAATTCATGATTGATTTTCTTAAAAACGGGTTGATGCACATGTCCAGACGGTTGCCCAGTACGGGGCTGAGAGTTATGGGCTTTGTTTCGGAGCGGGGTGACCGCAGGCGGAAATGAAAAACACACTTCAAAGAAGATTTACTGTTGCGCCGAACGAAAGACACAAACAAATTACAAGACAGACACCACGCGTTTCGACCTTTGGTCTTCTTCCGGCAAGACAAACAACATTCAAGACAATGGAAACGAAGAACGAACAATCACTCCTCTCGTCAAATTGGGCGTAAAATGGATATGTGGTTTAGATGAAGGGTATACATATCTTTACAAGAAAGGTTTTTTTTTGGTTGTTTTTTTTTTTTTACCTGTAAGAAATTTTGGGGGTCAGTCTACGGTGAAAGGTGTCAATATCCTATGTTTATAACCTCGTTTATACCAGGCATCCGATGCTGGCTCAAATTCCGCGTACGAATGAAAACAGACTGTCACCCAAGACTCATAAGATGCTACTAGATTTAGAAGAGCGTGAAAAGAAATCGTGGTTTTAAGTCGAATTCAAAATTGTGAAAACTTTTTTTTTTTTTATTTGACACCGATAAACGTGGTTAAATGTTACATTACGAGACTTAGATTTGGAATGTCAAAACTTACAGTCTATCGTTATCGACGCAGAGGTGACTGAACTCATTTACATATTTTGACCTTTGTGTATGAATGACATTGAAGATGAACGGCACATTCTTTCCTCTTGCCCTGCTTTTCTAGATTGGCGGCAAGGTTATATGCCATGTACATTCTATAAAAATGCATGTTTATTCCGTACGTATGTGCTTATGGCAATTCAGAATGAAACAACATTGCGGAATAATTGTTTTTTATACAAAGCATTTAATCGGCGATGTATTGCTCTACATTGAAAACAAAAGATAAAGGTAACATATAATGGAGGATACAAAATGTAGATGTATAGCCGTTGGTTTACCGTTGCTGTCTGGAGGATACAAAATGTAGATGTATAGTCGTTGGTTTACCGTTGCTGTCTGTGTTTGATTCCTTACGCTGTTTTACGAATACATGTGATCCATATGTTTACAATGTTGTTCTCCGATCCAGAAAGGGCCATGGCATTATCGAATAAACCATCAATTCTCTCTCTCTCTCTCTCTCTCTCTCTCTCTCTCTCTCTCTCTCTCTCTCTCTCTCTCTCTCTCTCACACACACACACACACACACACACACACACACACACACACACACACGCACGCACGCACGCACGCACGCACGCACGCACGCACGCACGCACGCACGCTCGCTCGCTCGTACACGCACGCGCACGCACGCACGCACGCACGCACACACACACACACACACACACACACACACACACACACACACAAGCATACGCACTCGGGTAGCTGTACAGCTAGGCATTTAAAATCACATACCTCAACATGAATACAAGAATATCCACGTCAGCAGAATTGCTTTGTTTTCTGCATCGAACCTCAAAACCCAGTGATATTTTATGGCAGCAGGGTTGGTGTTTAGTGGTGGAAGATTTAGTGTCCGTGATGGCAAGAGTTGAAGAATCAAAATGGCCCATCCTACTTCAGACACGGACAAACTCAGAAACACCCGAAATTTTGGGAAGCCGTGGGTTGAAGTTGTGGGCATTGATTTAGGGAGGAAGGGCGGGAAGCAAGGGTGGTTTTCTCGTAAATCTGCGATTTCCATTTAAGGGGGCGGAGAGCGGGGCCGTTAAGTCTGGCCGTGAAGTGTGGCCCGTCGTTCGTAACGCTACGCTCAGCTGTGTGCGCAACGAGGTTCGCTTTAACTGTCTGTTGCTGGAAGACATGATTTTTTATCGACTTTGTGTCAGATCAGGTTGTAACCCTGCCTTGTGCGCTACAATTGCATTTTCTCCCAAGCGGTTTGAAGGGGAGGTGGGTGGAAGGGATGTGGGGGGGGGGGATGATATGAAGGTGAATCGAGTTGATATGTTTTATTATGCTATGTTTTATTTAAGCTGTCTGTTTTATTTTTATTTTTTTTTTTTTTTTTACTTACTCACATTCGTTTTTCGTTTTTTTTTCTTTGTTCGTTTTTTTTCACATGGGTGAACTGTGCATTGGAAAATTGGATTTATCGTTAAGATACATATCGATATTGATAGTGTTTTTTTGTCCAAAGTTCAAACTGTGTATGTATACAGGAGATACTATGTGTCCTTTGGAAGTTGAAGAGGTAGAAAAACAATTGGACCTGGTTTTGTCATTCGATTTTGCAGACATCAAGTCAGGCTTTAAGAATGCACGGACAGTTGTATATGAGCAAGAGAATTTCAAAAAATATATAAGAAGTAAATCTGAAATGAATGTCAGCGAACACATGTTCAGAGGCCACGTGGAAAAATAAGTCACAAGACAAAACACACGCGTGTTTCGTTCTTAGGTCTTCTTGAGGTGAAACAAAGACGAACAAAATAACGAAAAATGCACTTAGCTTTGATCGCAAAATGGTTCTCATTCAACTCCTTCTCTCTCTCTCGCTCTCTCTGAAGCGACCTGAAGCGATCAAAGCTAAGTGCATTTTCGTTTTTTGTTCGTCTTTGTTTCACCTGAAGAAGACCTAAGAGGTCGAAAAGTACAGTTGTGTGTTGTCTTGTGACTGTTTTGTCACGTTTCTCTGGGCGGTGATGGCTGACATTTATTTAAGATTTTTTTAGATTTCCGCCTGCAGTCGTTTCTGATGCAACTACATAAGAAGTAAATATGAGCAGTGATTCACATACATACACACGTGTGTATGGCCACTTGTAAAATAATAACTAAAAAAAAAAAAACTGTTTGGTGTAGTTATAGTCCTGTGAACAGAAATAAGCAGACTCTCTCAAAGACTCCTTCCCCCCCCCCCCCCGAACCACCCGGCTCTCTCTCTCTCTCTCTCTCTCTCTCTCTCTCTCTCTCTCTCTCTCTCTCACCAATATCAAATTTGCTCAGTCTAGAATGGGGGGGCTGGTTCCGAAATTGCAGTTTAGCTTTAAAAGAAAAAAATCAACCGGACAAATCGTTTTAAAGTACAGAATACAGTGAGGTTTAACTGGTGATGCCAATGGGGTTGGTGATGGCGATGAAGAAAAAGAACACTGTTTCAAATGAGAAGAGGCGACACGGTCTGATGGCAAAGGCAGTAAAAGTGATGGAGGAAATAAACACTTCTTCACATGGAAAGAGACAACACCGTGTGTTTGGCAAAGGCAGTTAAAGTGATAAAGAGAATAACACACGGTTCACATGGGAGGAGACAGCAGTACGGTCTGTTAGGCAAAGACAGTTTAAAGAAAAACAAAACGAACCACCCGGCTTCAGACATGGAGAGGGTTTTTTTTGTATCGGGGGAGGTAGGAGGCAGAGGGGGGGGGGGGGGGGGGCATCTGGTTCCGAATGTTGGCATTGATTTCTGTGAGGAAAGACGAAATCAATGGTTGTCTCCTCGTAAATTTTGCGGGTTCCATTAATGGGGGGGGGGGGGGGGGGGGGGGGGGGGGGGGGGTAAAAAAAAAAAAAAAAGACAGAGTTGAACGTGAAGTGTCAGTCCTGATTGAAAACATTACGCTAAGCTGTCTGTGAAAGACGGGTTGCGTTTGTGGTCTGATCTGATCGGGAGATTTGATTCCAGTATGCTCCGATACAGAGTGCACGTGATTTGACCGCTAGTAGAGAGGACGCACATCTGTTTTGGCTTTTTTTTTGTTGTTGTTGTTGCTTGTTTGGGGGGGGTTTTTGGTGGTTTTTTTTGTCTAGTTGTAAAAAACAGTGAACATTGCCTGCCTGTCTGTCTGTGCATCTGTCTGCTTCTCTGTCTGTCTGTATATCTGTTTGTCTCTGTCTCGGTCTCTACCTCTCTGTCTTTGTCTGTCTGTCTGCCAGTCTTTATCTGTCCGTCTGTCTGGCTGTCTGGCTGTCTGTCTAAGTAACTAACTAAAATCACATCGGCCTAGATAGTTCGACATGAAGATTGTAATTTAGCGTTAAATTAAAGTTTTTCTTTTTTAAGTCTTCCTATTTTTAAAACACAGCATGTAAGGGAGTTTTATTTCTGATTCCAATGGAGTTGTTGGTGATGATGTAGAAAATAACACTGTCTCACATGGGAGGAGACAACACGGTGTGTTGGCGAAGGCAGTGAAAGTGATAGGGGAGATAACACTGTCTCACATGGGAGGAGACAACACGCTCTGCTGGGGAAAGCAGTTAAAGAAAAAAGCGGAATGGTTTACCCAGCGTTTGACATGAAGAGGCCAAAACGCCCCCAGTTTCGGGGAGGTAGAAGTGGAGGGGGGGGGGGGGGGGGGGGCGTGGTTCGGGCGTGGTATGGGTATGTATTGACTTGTCCTAGGAAAAGAGGGACCAAATCAGTGGTTGTCTCCTCGTAAATGTGCGGTTTCCATTAAAGGGGGGTGGAGAGGAAAACCGTTAGGGGCGAGCGTTAAGCATTGATGCTGATCAAAGACATGACGCTAAGCTGTCTCTGAGAGAAGAATTGCTTTTATAGTCTGTCCAATTTTCCGAACTTTACGTCAGACCTGATTTTCAGCATGCTGTGTTTGGCACTGCACCCGTGATTTGACCGCAAGGAGAGAAGACACATATGTTGGCTTTTTGTTTGTTGGCCGAAAAAAACGTACAGTAGACAACGCCTGTCTGTCTGTATACCTATCTGTCTGTCTGTGTAAACTGACTGTCTGTCCGTCTGTCTGTCTGTCTGTCTGTCTGTCTCTCTCTCTCTCTCTCTCTCTCTCTCTCTCTCTCTCTCTCTCTCTCTCTCTCTCTCTCTCTCTCTCTCAAACGCGGAATGCCAAACCATTGTTTCAGGCCGGCATGAGAATTTGAATTCAGCATGAGTAAATGATGTCATCGGTTTAAACCACAGAATGTAACAATGTTTCACTGATGACGATAGAGCTGGAGATGATGATACAGAAAGTAACAGTTTCTCAAACAGGAGGAGAGAAACTCTGTCCCTGACGGGAGGAGGAGAGTTTTTAAAAAAAAAAAAAAAAGAAGAATTCAACCTGCTACAGACTAAAATGACCCAGACACCCGGAGGTGTGTGTGTGTGTGTGGGGGGGGGGGGGGGGGGGGGGGATCCCAAGAGCGGAAT
>JADBJO010006005.1:105000-110000 GCA_016801955.1 Conus betulinus | reverse complement strand
ATTTTGTGCCGGAAAACTCTCTTGTATTGATTTTGTGCCGGAAAAACTCTCTTGTATTGATTTTGTGCCGGAAAACTCACTTGTATTGATTTTGTGCCGGAAAACTCTCTCTGTATTTGATTTTGTGCCGGAAAAAAACTCTTGTATTGATTTTGTGCCGGAAAACTCTCTTGTATTAATTTTGTGCCGGAAAACTCACTTGTATTGATTTTGTGCCGGACAGTTTTCTAACTATATCTGGTTGGTCACACTTTTTTCCTAATGGGGTTTAACTGACGATGTATATGGTTGAGGGCTTTTTTTTCTTTTCTTTTCTTTTTCCATTTTCTTTCATTACTTTTTAAAAATTCAAATTCAATTGTGAGAAAACATTGTAGACTGATATTAGCTTCCAAAAGTAACTATTATCTCTTTTTAATTTCTATCCGGCATTTTAACATTCACGAAGTTCTGATGTCAATACATTTTTGGATCTGGCAGTTGTGGGTTTCTGTGTTTTGCGGGATTACAAACAACAGGACATTTACTCATTAATTCCCCTTTGTTTTAATCCTGGATTAGACTTTTTACGTTTGGCCAAAATCATATCTTGAATAAATCTTTTTTTCTGAAATGACGCTTTTGGAGAAACATACAAACTCCAGTTTGTGGAGGGTTCAGTTTTCAGAATGTAAACTAAAGATCAGGCTAGTTTCAAAACGAAGTGACCGAGGGCGGAAAATGAAGCCAAATTTAAAAAACAGAAGGGGTTAGATACCGCAAAGGACACAGACAGACTACAGGACAAAACACAGTGCATTTCAACCTCCTGGGTCTCCTTCAGGCAAAACCAAATATTATGTGTTTCTGCCTGAAGAAGACGAGATCGAAATGCATTGTGTTTCGTCCTGTACTCTGTCTGTGTGCTTGGCGGTTACTTCCTCTCTCTTTCTAATGAGCTGGCCTCAGCATTGCTATGTTTGGTGCCTGTGCCGGTGATACCAACACAGGTAGAAAGCACGTTATCTGCTGGCTTTTTAAAAAATTGTGTTGTTGTAAAGACGGACAGTAGACATAATTACTGCTTGCCTGTCGGTCTGGACTCTCTCTCTCTCTCTCTCTCTCTCTCTCTAAACGATTATAAATCTTTGGATATCCTTCCCCTAAGGCAAAAACTGGAATACAATAAGGCTATATTTATGCATAAAGTGGTAAATGAAAACGCACCTCCCTCCATTGTAAACAGTTTCCGGACGAATGACAATAGGCATGTCCACAAGTTAATAATGCCTCTGCCCAGACTTGACCTTTACAAATCAAGCCTCGTATACAGTGGTGGTACGTACTGGAACAAGGTGCCTCCATTTCTGAAAGAAATCTCAAAACGTCCTTCCACTAAAAGTGATTCAGACAATATTATAGTGTAGAGTGAACTTGATGTAAGGAATGAGAGAGATGCATTTTTTTCAGGGAGTGTAAGGTGTAAGTTTTAAAGTAGTTCGTAAGGAATGTAATCATAACCCCCCACCCCATCCTATTCATCAGAACTTTAAACTAGAATTGTAACGGTAACAATCACAACTGAAGATAAATATTAAGTGAACAGCCTAATAAACATTTGGAAACAGATTCAAGAGTAGCAAAATTGTTTAATATACTAGATAGTGATAAAGGAGTCGATCCATCAACAAAACCTCAATACCTGATTTATCAAAAAGCTCTTTTGTTTTGGACAATGAATCAGTAAATGATTGACACTTATAGAATCTCCACACATACATTTATATCTTTGCAGTATTTTGTTTTAAACGAGTTTAAACGAAGCCTATGGATCAGACTTTCAATCTCCCTGGATGAGAAAATAAATCTTTTGTATGATGTTATCCCATTGCTTTTGTCATTACATTTGATGCAATTGTTATAATAATATATGTCCGAGTTCCTCAGTGTTTTTTTGTTGCATTATCACGAGATGTTTTATTTATGATAGAGAAACATTCTGCCAGATCTAAGCGAACTTTTATTGTTATTGTGCCGCTAAGGTTTTGAGCTGCCTTTTTTGCAACTTTGTCTACTTGTTCATTTGCTGATATACCAAAATGAGAAGGCACCCAACAAAAAGTAATATGAATGCCTTTTTGGGAAAAGAAGGTGTACTATATGATTGATTTCAGTTATCATGTCTAATCGTACACATGAATTAGAAGACTTAATACCATTCAATGCTGCTTTTGAATCAGCACATATTACGATTTGGCTGTTATTTTATGGGGAAATTCAAAATGAAATCCAATGATTTGAGTATATAGCAAGTAATTCTGCGCTATATATAGACAGACTTTTACCAAGATAAAATAACTTTTCTATTTTTAAGCTAGGGATTATGAAAGCTCCCGTGCTATTATCATCTAATACTGAGCCATCTGTGAATATTTTTAAGTGATGGTTGTACTTATTTTCTAAGTGAGAGTAGACAAAATTTCTCAAAATGTTGGGAGAATCCTTTTTAGTTAAATCATTGTACAAAGGAAGCTTTTGATTGTACCCATTTTGGAATGGGTGAAAACGTTGGTTTTCCGGCGATATCATTTTTATCTATCTTTGCATCTTTTAGAAGATCTGAGGAAAATGAATAAATAGATTTTGTGGATTGTATATGTGTGTACTTTACATGTATTTTCTTTTGTACTTTACATGTATTTTCTTTCTACCCCCCCTCCCCCATCCCCACCCACACCCCATACCCCCTCGTTTCCGCTCTCTCTCTCTCTCTCTCTCTCTCTCTCTCTCTCTCTCTCTCTCTCTCTTTCTCTCTCTCTCTCCACTTCTCTCCACCCCCTCTCTCTCCCTTCACCCCGCCGCTTACTATGTATGTTTGTGTGTTGCTTGTTTGCGAAAGTGTACAAGTGTTTGGGTGGGTGTTTGGGGAGAGCGTTTTCTGGGTGGGCGATTGTTAAAGTGGAAGTGTGTTACGTTTCTTTGATGTTATTTCCATTTTCTGTATTTTCATTTTTGTGTGTGTGTGTTATATCTTATTTGTTTGTTTGTTTGTTTGTTGTGTGTGTGTGTGTGTGTGTGTGTGTGTGTGTGTGTGTGTGTGTGTGTCGTTTGTTCATTTTTCATTTCGCGATTTCTTTTTTTTTGTGTGTGTGTTCCCCTCTTGGGCGAGGGCTAGATGCAAAAAAGCATGAACTTGCTTATCTATCACCCTCGAAAATAAAGAATTTGTCTTGTCTTGTCTTCTCTCTTCTCTCTCTCTCTCTCTCTCTCTCTCTCTCTCTCTCTCTCTCTCTCTCTAATGTAGAATGCCAATGCCATGGCCCACTCTAGCATGAAAACTGGAATTTAGCATTATCAGAAAAAGGACGTCCTCGTTTGAAACCACAGAATCCCGAGAGTTGAACTGGCGATGGCAGTGGGCTGGATGGGGATGATTGAGGAAATGACAGACAGTGTCTCAAGTGGAGCAGATAACTCTTCCCGTGAGGGGAAGAGAGTTTTTTTTCAGCGAAATAGCTCAGTTGTTACAGACAAGGAGCGACTCAGACGCCCTGAGTTATGGGGAACCTCTAGTAAGGAATCGTAGCATTCATTTCTCTGAGGAGAGAAGGACGGGCTCAGTGGTCGTCACCTCGTAAATTGGCGGTTTCCGTCTAAAGAGGACGAGAGCAGGACCGCTGGGTCTGAGTGTGGGAGTGCTGGTCCTGATTGAAACCATTACTGTGAGCTGTCTGTGAAAGGAAATCTATTTGTTTGTCTGGTGCTGGAAAATGACTTTCTTGACTCTCTGTGATAAGCAGGGTTCGTCTTGTTTGGTTGGGTACACGTGCTTGTCACTTCCAGGAGATGATCTGACAATGAATATGAATATGCTTTTTGTTCTCATTGTGTCATTTCACTTTTTTTTTCATTCGATTTGGAAAGCGAAAAGAAAATGTTTCAGATGAATAGTGGTTTCCCTAATTGACTTTTTTTTTTTTTACATGCATTTTAGCATGTACAGAATTCTGATGTTAACATGTGTTTATGGAATTATTGTCCAGTGTTTTGTGGGCTGGGCTATACGACTTTACTTTTATTTTATCTTATTTACTTATTCACGTTTTTTAAAATCCTGGATTAGACTGCATTTATACTTTCAATGGCATGTATCTTTTTGATACTGAGGGATTTTTTTCAATAACACTTTTGGAAAAAATGTTAGCAGACTATGATATACAGGGGTCAGGTTTTCCTAAAGTGAACAGAAGACCAAATGTTAGCAGTGCTCTGTTTGTACATGCACACTTTATACGACCAGAGGTAGACATGTCATACATCTGTTGACTCTCTCTCTCTCTCTCTCTCTCTCTCTCTCTCTCTCTCTCTCTCTCTCACAAACGAGCTGCCTGTGTGTGTGTGTGTGTGTGTGTGTGTGTGTGTGTGTGTGTGTGTGTGAGTGTGTGTGTGTGTGTGAGTGATGAGAGACAGACAGACAGACAGAGATTTAGACAGACAGAGAGTTGGAGAGACACAGAGAGAGCGAGAGACAGGGAAAAAAAAAAAAAAAAAAAAAAAACAGAAACAGGAAGAGACCAAGGGAACGCACATCTGAACATGATTGATTCCACGGGCCTGTTTACATTACCATGTCACCCGTGTGAGACAACACGCGCGTGCTTGCAGTGTGTGTGTGTGTGTGTGTGTGTGTGTGTGTGTGTGTGTGTGTGTGTGTGTGTGTGTGTGCGCGCGCGCTCTGTTGATGGAGAGAAGAAAAGAGAGGAAGAAACAATGAACAAACCTCCCCCTGAGGACTGCATGCAATTAAGGACAGCCAGTGACAACACTGGCCAATTCCCTCTGGATCAACGACACGACAGCTTCCTAAACGCCCAAACAAGGACGCTCTGCATTGTGTTGACAACAGCGGGGGGTATTTTTTATGAATTCAGTTGTTCAGGTGTGACTGTCCCCTCTCCCTTGACGTGACGCCAGTTCCGCTCGTTCCCCTTTCCTCAGACACATTCCACGTCCAGGCTCGT
>JADBJO010006005.1:87500-102500 GCA_016801955.1 Conus betulinus | reverse complement strand
TCTCACATGATCTCACAGACATTGCTGCTGCAAACAAAGCCCTACAGACAAAACTGAAGCTGCCCCAAAGAAGGTGTCTCACCTGATCTGACAGATGTTGCTCTGTACTGGCGACAAACAAAGAAAGGTGCCTCACTTGATCTGACAGATGTTGCTCTGTACTGGCGACAAACAAAGAAAGGTGCCTCACCTGATCTGACAGATGTTGCTCTGTACTGGCGACACAAACAAAGCTGAAGGATCACAGAGTGGGCAAAGCGAGGGTGCTGACCATGCTTGAGGACTCGGGAGACGAGGTGGCGAAACAGGCCAGCCCGAGCTGAATGCTGGCAGAACATGGAGAGTTCTGGAGGCAGTGGACATGGCGAAGAACAACCTTGAAATAAGGGAAATAACTGGCCACACAGAAACCCAACAGACAGGAGCTGGGGTCAGCATTGAAGTAAGGGAAATAACCAGTCACACAGAAACCAACAGACAGGAGCTGGGGTCAGCAGAGATGAAGTGAAATAAGGGAAATAACCGGTCACACAGAAACCAACAGACAGGAGCTGGGGTCAGCAGAGATGATGAAGTGGCGGTCAAAGGCCAGAGAGAAAGCCACGAAAGACACGGTGGCAGGAACTGAAGAAAGAAAAGGATTCCAGGAGAATCCAGAAAGCAGTCCAGCAAGGCCAACAGGGGTGGTGGACTTCGTGGGGAAATACACTGCAAAGAAGCCTCAGCACATGTGGCACATGGTACCTCTTTTATCAGCTTCATCTCAGATCTGTGCATGACCTCCTGCCCTCGAATTAAAACCTTGTGATGCGGGACGGGGGGAGAAAGCCCTACAGAAGACTGCTCCACATCTCCTGGACAGAGCACAGAACCAACGACTCTGTCCGAGAGCAGGTGACCACACTGGCAGGACCCCAGGAACCCCTCTTGGCTAATGCCAAGAGAAGAAAGTGATATGGTTTGACCACATGAAACGACACGACTCGCTGGCCAAGACAATCCTGCAAGGCACGCTTGAAGGAGGAAGGCGCAGAGGCAGGCAGAGAAAGAGCTGGTCGGGGAACCTGACGGATTGGACCAACCTCAGGCTGCCAGAACTCCTGCGCGAGAAGCAGAGGACAGGCCGCGATGGAGACGATCGACGGAGTCGTCGCTCATGTCCCTTTTTGACTCTTTAGTCGTGGAGATGAGATGAAATGAAGGGTGGTGGGGGGGGGGGGGGGGGGGGGGGTCAGGTGAACCAGCCTGTCCGCTCCGTCAGGGCAAACAAACTGTAGAGCATCTCCTCAGTTCATGCCAGCAGCGCTGACTCAGGGAAGGTACCCATGGAGGTACAACCTCGCGCCTAGAGAGATCGTGCATTCGGTTAGCGCTGCCGGAGGGAGCGCCAAACCACCGAAAGCCCCAGCAACGACATTCTGCGTGGTCTGGAGCAGCTGTGACGTCAACAGCAGTCAAACTGTGTGCAGTGGATGGGGTGGAAGACATGGAGTGCACAGCAGGTCTTCCAGCTTGGGAACACCGTCCACAGACCCGGATATTGTACTCCGCTCGGGTTCATCAAAACAGTTACACTGATTTTTGAAAAGAAAAGTTATAATTAATCCCGCCAGGCGAAGGAGACAAACAAATTACAAGACAAAACACGACGAGTTTCAACCTCTTAGGTCTTCTTTGGGCACAAGAAGATAGAGAACATTCAGGACAGTGAAGGCGAAGACCGAGCAATCACTTACCTTCTCCTGTTTCGGCGCAAGATGGGCGAGAAGGTATGTCATTGCTCGTTCATCTTGCGCCGTCTTGAGAAAAGAGAGAGAGAGAGAGAGAGAGAGAGAGAGAGGAGGGAGGGAGGAGGGAGGGAGGGAGGGAGAGAGAGAGAGAGAGAGAGAGAGATGAACAATGAACAATCTTTTATTTCTTCAGGCCCCCAGCCCCTAGAAATGAGGTCAAGTTAACATGTAACTAAAAGACACATACAATACAACCAATCAGCTTTCCAGCGTGAGACTGTCAACAAAGGTTTGCCTTAACTTCATGGCATTAAACAGAAATACACCAAGCTTCCTAATATTGAAAATAGACCCATTTCTCAACAAGACTGTATATGGATTGACACCAAGAGAGAGAGAGAGAGAGAGACAGAGAGAGAGAGAGAGAGAGAGTATGTGTATGTGTGTGTGTGTGAGTGTGTGTGTATGTGTGTGTGTGTGTGTGTGTGTGTGTGTGTGTGTGTGTGTGTGTGTGTGTGTGTGTGTGTGTGTGTGCGCGCGCGCGCGCGCGCGCGCGCGATCACGCGCGCGAATTCGCGCCGTGTGCGTGTGTGCGCATGTATGTGTGTGTGTATGTATCTTTTTGTGACGTTTGTGTGTATATCTATGTCTGTATGTGTGTCTGTGTGCGTGTGTGTATGGCATATGCCAGTATGTGTGTGTGCGTGCGCGCGCGCGCGCGCGCGCGTGTATGTGTGTGTGTGTGTGTGTGTGTGTGTGTGTGTGTGTGTGTGTGTGTGTGTGTGTGTGTGTGTGTGTGTGTGTGTGTCTGCATGCATGCCTACCTGTATGTTGGTCTGTCTGTCAGTTTTTCTGTCCGTGTATGTACGTATGCGTTTATGGGAATCTTATATTGTCTCAGAGTTGTCTCCGTTAATGCATTTTCGCCTTCAGACAGACAGACAGACCTACAGACAGTGAGTAAGTTAGCTTACTGAAACCCGATATGTTCATAGCTCCCTCATAAAGCCCTGGCCGTAGTGATGCCCTTTCCTTGTTCTGACAGCTGTACACACGATCAGGGAGTTGGCGTGCAACGAGAGAATGTCCATGATCATAAGAACAAACAGGCTACACTGTGGCACATAGGGCGGGGTGTTACAGAATGTCCGTGATCATAAGAACAACAGGCTACACTGTGGCACACAGGGCGGGGGTTACAGAATGTCCATGATCATAAGAACAGCAGGCTACACTGTGGCACATAGGGCGGGGGTTACAGGATGTCGGTGATCGTAAGGACAGCAGGCTACACTGTGGTACATAGGGTGGGGGTTACAGGATGTCCATGATCATAAGAACAACGGGCTACACTGTGGTACATAGGGCGGGGGTTTACAGGATGTCCATGATCATAAGAACAACGGGCTACACTGTGGCACATAGGGCGGGGGTTACAGAATGTCCATGATCATAAGAACAACGGGCTACACTGTGGTACATAGGGCGGGGGTTACAGGATGTCCATGATCATAAGACAACAGGCTACACTGTGGCACACAGGGCGGGGGTTACAGAATGTCCCATGATCATAAGAACAACGGGCTACACTGTGGCACATAGGGCGGGGGTTACAGGATGTCGGTGATCATAAGAACAACGGGCTACACTGTGGTACATAGGGCGGAGGTTACAGAATGTCCATGATCATAAGAACAACGGGCTACACTGTGGCACATATGGCGGGGGTTACAGGATGTCGGTGATCATAAGGACAGCAGGCTACACTGTGGCACATAGGGCGGAGGTTACGGGTTGTCGGTGATCATAAGAACAGCAGGCTACACTGTGGCACATAGGGCGGGGGTTACAGGATGTCCATGATCATAAGAACAACAGGCTACACTGTGGCACTTAGGGCGGGGGTTACAGGATGTCGGTGATCATAAGAACAACAGGCTACACTGTGGCACACAGGGGCGGGGGTTACAGAATGTCCATGATCATAAGGACAGCAGGCTACACTGTGGCACACAGGGCGGGGGTTACAGGATGTCCATGATCATAAGAACAACAGGCTACACTGTGGCACACGGGGGGGGCGGGGGGTTACAGAATGTCCATGATCATAAGAACAACAGGCTACACTGTGGCACATAGGGCGGAGGTTACAGGATGTCGGTGATCATAAGAACAACAGGCTACACTGTGGCACATAGGGCAGGGGTTACAGGATGTCGGTGATCATAAGAACAACAGGCTACACTGTGGCACTTAGGGCGGGGGTTACAGGATGTCGGTGATCATAAGAACAACAGGCTACACTGTGGCACATAGGGCAGGGGTTACAGGATGTCGGTGATCATAAGAACAACAGGCTACACTGGCACTTAGGGCGGGGGTTACAGGATGTCGGTGATCATAAGAACAGCAGGCTACACTGTGGCACATAGGGCGGGGGCTACAGAATGTCCATGATCATAAGAACAACAGGCTACACTGTGGCACTTAGGGCGGGGGTTACAGGATGTCGGTGATCATAAGAACAACAGGCTACACTGTGGCACATAGGGCGGGGGTTACAGAATGTCCGTGATCATAAGAACAGCGGGCTACACTGTGGCACATAGGGCGGGGGTTACAGGATGTCGGTGATCATAAGAACAGCGGGCTACACTGTGGCACATAGGGCGGGGGTTACAGAATGTCCGTGATCATAAGAACAACAGGCTACACTGTGGCACACAGGGCGGGGGTTGCAGGATGTCGGTGATCATAAGAACAACAGGCTACACTGTGGCACATAGGGCGGGGGTTACAGGATGTCCGTGATCATAAGAACAACAGGCTACACTGTGGCACATAGGGCGGGGGGGTTACAGGATGTCGGTGATCATAAGAACAGCGGGCTACACTGTGGCACACAGGGCGGGGGTTACAGGATGTCGGTGATCATAAGACAACAGGCTACACTGTGGCACATATGGCGGGGGTTACAGGATGTCGGTGATCATAAGAACAACAGGCTACACTGTGGCACACAGGGCGGGGGTTACAGGATGTCGGTGATCATAAGAACAACGGGCTACACTGTGGCACATAGGGCGGGGGGTACAGGATGTGGGGGAGTGTGCAGCGGATGAGTCATCTTTCTGCAAGTGCCCTGGGCTTTCTCTGTTATCCTGCTGTTGTCTCTGTGTCTGTCTGGCTAGTCTCTCTGTCTTTGTCTCTGTCTCTCTCTCATCTTTCTGCCTCTCTCTCTCTCTCTCTCTCTTTCTTTCTCTCTCCCTGCCTCCCCCCATCCTGTCTGTCCGTCCGTCCGTCTCACTCTCTTTCTCTTTTCTTTCTTGCTCTCTCTCTGTCTGTTTGTCTGTCTCCCTCCCCCCCCTCTCTGTCTCCTCCCTCTCTCTCTCTTCTTTCTCTCTTCCTGCCTCCCCCCATTTGTCTGTCCGTCCGTCCGTCTCTCTCTCTTTCTCTCTCTCTCTCTCTCTCTCTCTCTCTCTCTCTCTCTCTCTCTCTCTCTCTCTTCTTCTTCTTCTTCTTCTTCTTCTTCTCTCTCTCTCTGTTTGTCTGTCTCCCCCCCTCTGTCTGTCTGTCTCTCTCTGTCTGTCTGTCTCTGTCTATCTCTTTGTCACTGTCTGTCTGCCTGTCCTCTCTCTCTCTCTCTCTCTCTCTCTCTCTCTCTCTCTCTCTCTCTCTCTCTCTCTTCTTCTTCTTCTTCTTCTTCTTCTTCTTCTTCTTCTTCTTTCTTTCTTTCTTCCTCTTCTCTCTGTCTTTCTGCTTTCTGTCTGTCCCCCTTCCTCCATCTCTCCCTACCTCCCTCTCTCCCTCCATCCCGCTACAACCCCTCCCCCCCTCCCCCTCTTTCTTTCTCTCACTCTCTCTTTCTCAGTCTCTTCCACACACCACCAACCCCCTACCCAATCCCACCACCCCCCACCACACTTCGTCCATCCCTTCTCTCCGCCTTTGACTATCCCTAAAAGTTTTGGGTTCATGGCAAACTGACACGGGTGTCTTCCTTTCACTCCATGAATAAAGATTGGCGTTGTTCCTTCCTCCCTCGCTCTCTTCGCTCTGATGCCGCTGACTGGCATATTCATGGCGAGGCTTGAGGGTGTTTGGCCGGAGAGCTGTCTTCTGCGCCCGGGTATGCTGCTGACCACGCCTCAACATGCTAATGCCTGTCTTCTGCGCGTGGAAGATATGAATATTTACAGTGTGAGTTGGGCGGGGGTGGGGGGTTGGGAGGGAGGAGGGAGAGAGGCACGCAGAGATGCTCACAGCAACAGAGAGAGGTACAAACACATACAAGCAAAGACGTGTAGTAGTACTTTAATTTAACGTCTCTTCACCCTCTAGTGACATTAGACAAAAAAAAAAAAAAAAAAAATGCATGTGAGAGATTCTTTAAAGTGTTGAGTGTTTATGAGTAAATGTAACATCAGTGCCATACTTAAGTTTTGGATTCTACAAACACAAATAATCTCAACATTGCCAACAACTATCAAAGAAAAATACCAACAGAACCAGAATGCAAAGTTTCTGAAAACAACTTAAGAAGATCAAGGTCATTAAGTATTTTCTGTAATGTTATCGGATTTCGATGGTTGAGCGCAGTGCCTCCATTTTTGAGCATTTGAGCTTTGATGGCAGGACAGTGCAGAAGAAGCAAATGATTCGTAGAAATTTGACTCCCACAAACACAAATAATATCTTTACAAAATTTTGTCTTGAGAGCATTTAGACGAATCTTAAACATCAAAAACGTAATTGATCTGGATTTGATTTGACTTAAACTCTTAATTATTACATCCGAATGCAGTGTATCACGAGCTTTTATACAATTATGTGAATATTGTATATCTAAGGTCTTCAACTTGTCAACAAAATTATCCTTTGCTAGTTTGTCAAAGTATTTATAATATTCATGTAGATCTAGCTTAACATTAAGTTAATTGTCCCTGTAGCATTGCGTTGCTGCACTCGTGGCTGCTTGATCTACCTGTTCATTAGAGAGAATCCCACAGTGAGATGGAATCCAACAAAAAGTAGCACTGATATCTTTGCTTGCTAAGTGATGTATTAAGTGCTTGATTTCGTGTATCATTTCAACCCGTGTCTTGGTATTTTTGACCTTTGGTAACATATAATACTGATTTTGAATCCACACACAAAATAATATTTTGCATGCATTTAAAGTAAACTCTTTAATGTGATGTAACGCCATTAAAATGGCTATTAATTCAGCAGTAAAAATGGAATAATGTCTACCAATATTATAACGTTTTAATGTTTTCAAGGAAGGAATAAAAAATGCTGATCCTGCACTGCCATTTTCTATTACCGAGCCGTCTGTGTAAATCTTGCTATAGTCAGTATACTTGTTTTCAACGCTTATGTTTGCTAAATTTTTCAAGATATTTGGAGATTGATTTTTGTTTAAATTTGTATCATCAATATCAAAAACAGGTTTAATATGCTCCCAGGGTGCTACTGGTAAAACAGGTGGCTTAGTGGCTATTTCTGTGTGTTTTTTTCTTTTAGAATTGATTATGTCGGTGGCATAAGAATTGATTGATTGTAAAGAGTGTATTGTTTTAGCTATTTTAGCAAAATCTTTCGCGAGTTTAATCTAATTCTTCCTTACAAAATGTATCAAAAGCAAAAGACTTTACTATAAATTAGCGCAAGAATTTTCCCTATTGTCATCTAGAGGAAGAACACCCGCTTCTTTATAGGATCCTAGATTGGAAGCATGTATTGGTACTCCAAGTGCCAGTTTAACAGCTTTGCAGTCTATGCTTTGAAGTTTGGATAATAGGTGCTTGGGTGCATTAAAGAAAACTTCTTGGGTATATACTAAACGAGATCGAACAAGTGAGTTTGCAAGACATAAAAGTGCTTTAGTATCTTGACCCCAAAGTTGTTTACTATAATTTTGAGAAAATTTATTGCTTTTTGTGCTTTGTCAAGTATATGATTTATATGTTGATTCCAGGTAAGTTTTGATGACGGATAAACACCTAGAAACTTAACACTTTGCACAAACTTAAGGGCAATTCCATTAATGCTAAATATAGGCATTTTTTCTGGGTTATAACCTGAGTTAAAAAGGACCATGTTTGTTTTTTCTAAAGATAGTGATAAACCATTTTCTTTCATAAAATCAGTGATTTTATCTAATTCCTTTCGGTAAACTTTTTTTTTTTTGTATAGTTTAATGCTCTAGTGGGTGTTGCGTTTCATTGTTACCTTCATCCACATGCATATATCGTCAGCATACTGGACTAAAACTGAATCGTTTGATAATCTCTTTGGAGATCGGCTACGAGTATATTAAATAAAACAGGAGAAATAACTGGACCTGAGGTAATCCCATCTGAAGTTCTCTGGGGTTCGAGTACGTTTTTCCTACTCTTACTTGTATGAAACGATGTGAAAGGAAATTTTAATGCAGTTATACATATTACCATTAATATTGTTTTCCTTAAGCTTTTGCAATAATTTGTAATGCCATACTTGATCATAAGCTTTCTTAACGTCAAAAAAAAGTTGCAAGGATATTTTTCCGCCTCGCGAACTGCTGTTTGATTTGTGTTGTTAGTTTCACTAGATGTTCTGTAGTTGATCGGCCTTTCCGAAAGCCTGCTTGATTTGGGGGTATAATGCACTGTTTTCGGCAGAAGTGGACTAATCACAAAGACGTGTGCATGCGTGCGTATGCGCACATGTATATGCTCTCACACACATGCCTGCGCAAGCGTTCGCATGCATGCACACACACACGCATGCGTGCACGCACGCACAAGCGCGCACGTGCTCAGGAATGCATGCACGTGCGCACACACACACACGCACGCACGCACGCACGCACGCACACACACACACACACACACGCGCGCGCGCGCGCGCACGCACACACACACACCTCCCTCTCCCCTCATCATCACCACCGCCTCTCGCCTCATCTCCACATGCACACACCCACTCCCTTCAGCCCTAAAGTCATTCTCGTTCTGTCTGTCTGTCTGTCTGTCTATCTGTCTGTACACCGAGTGTCCTCATGGTGTGACCTTGAAGCTCAGTGTCTGGCTGTGCTCTGTTTCAGGTCAAACAGTTTGAAGAGGAGCAGCGGCGACGACTGCAGGAAGAGGAAGGGAAAGAGAACTTTGCTGTATGTGCTGTCTTTGTCTTGGGTTTTCCTCCCCTGTGCACTCTTAGTTAGCATGATTCCCTCCCTTTGCATGCTGCTTGTTTGAACCCCCCATTGCACAGCCGTTTACAGGGTCGTTCCGTCCCCCTCTTAGCAGCAGCAGACCCCAGGGAGGTTTCAGTATCAGGTTCTCGTAAAGCAGGCAAGGAGAGACCGTTACTGCTACCCAATCTTTGAAGTATTAGTATGAGCTAGGATATGCAGGACACTGCTTAGGTCCAGTTGTCTGCTTTTGCTGATTGAATGATAACTTGGTGTCAGAGCCGAAATGAGATAGTGCCTCAGGAAAGCGTCACCAAGTCCACCCATGGGAAACCCCTATGAACTTGTTGGCGTTGACGTCTGATTTGAAGTCATCAGGAGCATGAATGTGGAGGGAGAATGCAAACTGAGGTCATGATGAGAGCATAGCGTGAATCACGAGCCGCAAGATTTCAGACTTTTTGGTTGGTTTGTTTGCTTGATGATGATTATTGGTACATACACTCATCATCATTTATTGGTAAAACATTGCTTGTATGTTTTTTAAAAAAAAGTGTGTGTGCGCGCGCGCGCGCGCGCGCGCGCGTGTGTGTGTGTATGTGTGTGTGTGTGTGTGTGTGTGTGTGTGTGTGTGTGTGTGGGAGGGGAGGGAGAGGATTCTTTTGTCACACTCACATGTAATCTGTGACAGAATCAGTGGTTTTAGATTGTAGCAGATGTCAACTTTAGCCACATTTTGTTCCTGTCGGCCATCTCAGATCAAGGATTGAACCAAAACAGACTTGGTGTGTATGTGGTACGGTTCTACCCGTGTCAGCCCATGGTGTGTCTGTGGTACGGTTTTAACCGTGTCAACCCATCTAAGTTTACAGTCTGGACAGCTTTTGCTGCCTGCTAGTTTGTGCTGATTGTTATGAAGTGAGGGGGCACTTCTTTTAAGCTTTTATACCTCAAAAACCATTATGCCTACAATTTAACTTGAAACCACTCTTGCAGAAGAATTATGTATCAACATGTTAGAGTTTCATGTGACAGGGTGCTCTTACAGACTTCTGATTTTTGACAAACACCAGCTTTACTTTATTCTTTGTGTAACTCCATGTTTTTAAAGGGGCAGGGGGGGGGGGGGGGGGGGGGGGGCTCTAATTGTTAGAATTACACGGCAAAATTAAACATGCCTATTAGGAATGAAGTTCTTTGCAAGTTACTTTCCCTTAACTAGCAGCTTAATGCATGGCTCTGAACTGATATGCTCAAACAGCATTTAGGCTTGCGACTGAATGAGTTGAGAGAAAGTTGAATTGTATGAAAGATCAGTTTGTGCAGACATGTCATGAACAGGTGTACACATGATATATAAAGTAATCTGTGATGAAAGTTTGAAATAACAACCAAGACAGTGCCTGAAATTAAACAAAAGCTTAGTGCCATGTCCATGCATAAAGTATATGACAGACTTTCAGCAGATGAAGTTACTGAGTTCCTTTATTCAGCTGCGTGCCATTTCATAGAAAAACAGGAATAAGTCTGTGATGTATATCTAGTACAATGTGTGTCCAAATCATCTAAAATGTCATCTATTTTCATCGATATAAAAGAAATCTAATGCCCAGGCTTTTCAAGGCAATTTTTATGCGTCAATTATTCTCGTAGCAATCAATTTTTCATTAAAAGAATTGTTTTGTTTATATCTCTGTTTCGGGGTTGAGGTTTTTTCCCATCACTTTTGCTCTGTAATTATCTTGTAATCGATGTTTTGTGTGTATGTTTCGCTAAAAAAAAAAAAATCTTTCAATTCCCCAAATGATTACATGCAATTAAAAGTAAACTGGCTATTCTTTTCTTTAACGATGAAAATGCAAAGAAAACATTTAGTTCTTTTAAATTAATTCGTAAAGAAAAGAAAAACGAAATAAAAGGGAAAGCTTAAAAGGCCCAAGAAAAGATTCAACGCTTTGAATTAATTCTTGGAAGAAAGATGATAAGAATAAAGACGATCTAAATGGGATCTTCTGCGTTATCGCAGGTCCTCCATTAAGGAAGTACAGATGCGAAGATGAGCTGAAAATAGCGCTGATCTCAGAGTTCACAGGGTCGTTTTGTAGAACACCAGGCAACAGTCAGATTGTGCAGTAATGTTCACATTCCAAATTGCTTCTCAGCATGTCACGCACAGTTCAGAGGCCCCTCAATCCTGATACATCAATGTTTCCGTACTCTGACAGAAAGAAGATGTGGAGTTTTTTTTTTTTTTTTTTTTTTTTTTTTTCTGCACATACAGGCTGATACTCCCGCGGCCACTCCCTGTACAGACAGGCAAGGATTAATCCCATTTACCCAACAAAGGGAGTGGAGTTTTGTGTGTATGACCGTTTTCTATCCCGCCATTAAGGCAGCCATACTCCAGCTTCGGGGAAGGTGCATGCTATGTGTAATGTGTCATCCATACCAAGGACCAAACTGGCCTTCTCTTCCGAAATTTGGTAATGGGATTTTACGTGTGTGCAAGACGTTATGCGTGCGTTCACACACGGAGCCTCGGGTATAGTCTCATTCGAAAGACTGTGTGGGAAATGGGGTCAGAACAAATGTTAACTCCGAGGGAAAAAATCCCCTTGTACGAAATGGGTCGGCGGAGATTCGAACCCGCAACCCCAGGATCACCAAGATTACGAGTCGGCACTCTACCATTGAGCTATTCCGCCCCCCATGTACAGTTTGAAAGCACAGCTGTGGATAGGTATGACTCGTTGAAATTGTCCTACCGGCTTCTCTGTCTTGGATGGAAATTGCCCGAAGTCACTTGGGACCAAACCAGGACTATAGTGCGTATGGGCAAACATCTGGACGCTTGGCACATTCGTCATGGGCATCTTGACATACCAGATTTGTATTTTCTGGAAGCAGCAGGTTGTACAGGTGCCGACAGTTGGGCGTGATCCCTGTACAGAGTTCATGAAGAGCAGCTCCAGTAGAGGAATCCATTTGGATAGAGTAAACAAAAGCGTACAGACATTGACGTGGTGGAGCCCTCCGGAGAGAGAGCTCACTCGCGCCGGCTGCACGACTAAGCAATTATTGTAGGGGGGCTTAGTAGGTGGTGTCCTACGTATGTTGGATCAGAAACAGGCGCCACTGAACATCACCGAAGTGACTCGGCAGCAGTGCAGTGCCTCCTCTGCTGGGTTGCCTCTTGGCGACTTGACATTGACTGCTCCCAATGGATTGCCGTGACGGAGGGCCTCGGAACGAGCGGCGTGGGGGCAATGCTACTGAGGTGGCACAGAAGATGGGACAGCAGCAAACAAAAAAAACATACAAAACATGCACAGACAGAAAAAAGACAGAAAACGGTGGTAAAGGTTGTGTACAGTCCCAGGGTGAAGTTTTGTCCAAATCTCGTTCAGAGAAATCTGTTGTTAAGTTACCTTACACCATGCCATACAGAACCATACAATACATCTTTCGGTACAATACCATATACAATACACAACAATACAATGCAAAACAATGCTATGCACAACAATGTAATACAATGTCCACCATGAGGGCACTTTCCACAAGTTCTCTGAACTGATGTACACTTGTGATGACTTTTTTTTTTTTTTTTTTTTTTTTTTTTTTTTGCATGTGATCGATAATCTCACAAAAAAGCATTATCTCCCTTAGCTCCCCTCCGGCAAGGAAGAAGATGCTTTAAAAAAAGCTCCTTCCAAGCGAAACGTGTCTCCGTCTGTGTTGACAGGGCCTGCTGGGATCGCCGACAGGGAAGAAGGGCACGCTGAAGAAGAAGAAAGGGGGATCCAAGCCCAGCAAGTCCCAGTCCTCGGGCTACACAGGTAGATTCCACAGTGGGTATTGGAACTGGGCCTCAGTGCCTGACAGCCTCAAACATACCTCTTGTGAATCGATCATATCAGTGCTTTGGAGATGTGCATAAAGCTGTGTATGTGTTATGTATGGGAAATCTGTGCACGCTTGATCCAAATGAAACAGAAATCGGTTGACTGTTGATTTAGTTCCAGCGATCTGATTTCTAGTTTTTGTTTGTTTGTTTTTCAGCTTACCGATGCCAAACTCTTTTGCTCCTTTTTTTTTTTGTAATAACACTGAATGTGGTAGGTGAAGCCAACTAGCTGGCGTCTTCTGCATAGCCTTGTTTCAGCTGCCCCAGGGATATTAGTCGTGCAGATGCTATCGTATGATGTGCTGGAGATGATCATGTGTGTTTGTCATTATGCTTGTTTTTTCCTATCTTAAGACTTTCTTTCTTATGTAGAACGGTCATCTTCAGCAATTTGGGCTACAGTTAAACTAAAACTGAAACACTGTATGCTACAATATACACTGAGCATACATGCTTGCGCATGCATGTGTGTGTATATGCTTATGAGTGGTGTGTGTGTGTGTGTGTGTGTGTGTGTGTGTGTGTGTGTGTGTGTGTGTGTGTGTGTGTGTCTCAAACGTGGCAAACACAAATTACCTATCAAAGTTGGAAGGCATTATAACTTTCCTTAAGAATATATTATTTTGTCATAGATTTCTAAACACGTGTAATTAGGGATGAGTTCCATTTTATAATGGAATGTCCAAATGTATTGATCTTCAAAAAGAGTTTGTTCCAACGAAGAACACGAAATCACAGTCTAGTTTGTTATCAATTTTTGCAGTTTGTTCGCAACAGAGCAGGATATATGCTTTAACTACATCGAATTTGTGCTAATCTGGTCCTTTTTCATAGACCCACCTGATGTTCGCTTTTATATAGTACTAGTATGGTAATCACACATGTTAATATATTCTATGTCTGTCGAGTTACCAAATGACAATAATTACTGTTCTTAGTCTGATTCTTATTTAAAAAGATTTGTTCTCTTTTTATGCCCCAAACAGGTCAGTTGAATAAATGTTTTTAATTCTTTGTTTTTACCTGAATCTTGTGTACGCTGAATGTGAGGAGAAGGTGTGGGAAGGGGGTGGGCTGAGAGAGTTTGAAATTCTTTTTTTACTGTGTGTGCAATTGTGGGATTTTTTTTCGGTTTTTCGTTTTTTTTTTTTTTTTTTTTTTTTTTTTGGTCTTTACATGTAATCATTTGTTTCTTTAACTCGTATGCACGTTTATAGCATAAAGCAGACAGATTGGTACAGACAGACGTACAGACAGACAGAGAGAAGACAACTTCATCTCCCATACCTCAACTCATCTCACACCACGCCTCCACCACCACCACCACCCTGCCCACCTTCACCTCCACCCTCTCTCTCTCCCCCTCCTCCCCACAGGCATATCCCCGACCGACTTTGACCAGACCCACGGGCCGCCGTCCTGCGAGCACCCCATGTCGGCATCTGCTGCCGGCAGCGGCGTGTGCACAGCATCTCCCACATCGACCACCCTCCGGGCGTCAGCTCCCCGAGCTTCTCGCGCGCCCTGTCCTGCTGCTCCCCCACCCGCACCCAGCCCCCCTTCAACGCCCCCCTTCGCCACCGGCAGCTACCAGCTGCAGGCCTCTCCTCCTCCTCCTCCTCCGCCACCGCGCCCCAGCCCGCGCCCAAGATGACCACCTTCGGCCACGTGGAGACCCTCAAGGAGAGGCTGACCGGCAACAAAGGTCCGTCGCTTGCCTGGTCATTTTTTTTTTTTTTTTTTTTTTGAGGGGGACTTTGGTGGGAGGATGGTGGGATGGTGTTGGAAGGTGGGGGGGGAAAGGGGAGGGGAGGATCGATGGGAGATTAGGGAAGGGGGGGGGGGGGGGGGTGGCTGACTTTTGAGTAAATTTTAAAAAGGAAATTATAGTAAATCCGCCAGATCACAGAGACGAACAAATTACAAGGCAAAACATGACGCGTTTCGACCTCATAGGCCTTCTTCAGGCAAAATTAACAACATTCAGGACAATGCAGGACAATGAAAACGAAGAATGAGCGATCAGTTATTTTCTCAAATGAGAAGATAAGTTACTGCTCGTTCTTCGTTTCCAGTGTCCTGAACGTCGTTTCTCTTGCCTGAAGAAGACCTAAGAGGTCGAAACGCGTCATTCAGGACAATGAAAACGAAGGACAAGCAATCGCGTATCTTTTCAAATGAGAGGA
>JADBJO010006005.1:75000-85000 GCA_016801955.1 Conus betulinus | reverse complement strand
CTCTTTGTCGTCCTTTTCTCCACCCTTTTTTTTTTTATTTTATATCATCGTATTCTCTTCTTGTCATTTTTCAGTCACTTGTGTTGTAGTGCATTTGCAATGTCAAATTGCACAGAAGGGTGGTGATCACACAAAAGAGTAGAAAACAGGTGGGAGATGGGTTATTGGCTCGTGATATTAGTGTCTGCAGTGGGAGATTTTGGTCTGAAATGATGTGTTCCCTTTTTTCTTTTTAAGATTCGGATTGTGCGATCATTTTTGTTATTTTAAGGAAGAGTTTCAAGGTAAAGTCGGTGTACACGGAGATAAAAGTATTCCAGGAAAGAAAAGAAAGTCTCAAAAGAGAGGGAAATCTTATTTGCCAGATTTCACCTCATTGGAAGAACGATCGGGTGACTTAACATTGTTATATGTGTTTGCGCGTGTACATGCACGTGTGTGTGTGTGTGTGTGTGTGTGTGTGTGTGTGTGTGTGTGTGTGTGTGTGTGTGTGTGTGTGTGTGCGTACTTTGAACAACAGATCCTTTTTTTTTCCCCCTTGGGGCATTGCCGGCATTCGGGGTCGATTTGAAATTGAGGACAACTAACTTACATGATAATGGTGAAGACTATCACCATTGCTAAAACTACTTTTGCTACTGCAACTATTACCACCACCGCCACAACAACAACAACTACCACTACTACACTACTACTACTTATGTTACTACTACTACTGATGCTACCACTACAACTGCTGCTGCTGCTACTACTACTACTACTACTACTTTTGGTACTGCTGCTGCTGCTTCTGCTACTACTACTACTACTACTACTACTTTTGGTACTGCTGCTGCTGCTTCTACTTCTGCTACTACCAGCAGCAAGACAACAATTATAACAGCATTTATGTTGTGAGAGTAAACGGAGATGAAAGACACTCGGACCACAAAGTCACCCTCATGTTCCCTTCACGTCCGGTCAAAGTCACCCTCATGTTCCCTTCACGTCCAGTCAAAGTCACCCTCATGTTCCCTTCACGTCCAGTCAAAAAGTCACCCTCATGTTCCTTCCCTTCACGTCCAGTCAAAGCCTCATGTTCCCTTCACGTCCAGTCAAAGTCACCCTCATGTTCCCTTCACGTCCAGTCAAAGTCACCCTCATGTTCCCTTCACGTCCAGTCAAAGTCACCCTCATGTTCCCTTCACGTCCAGTCAAAGTCACCCTCATGTTCCCTTCACGTCCAGTCAAGTCACCCTCATGTCCCCTTCACGTCCAGTCAAAGTCACCCTCATGTTCCCTTCACGTCCAGTCAAAGTCACCCTCATGTTCCCTTCACGTCCAGTCAAAGTCACCCTCATCATGTTCCCTCCCTTCACGTCAGTCAAAGTCACCCTCATGTTCCCTTCACGTCCAGTCAAAGTCACCCTCATGTTCCCTTCACGTCCAGTCAAAGTCACCCTCATGTTCCCTTCACGTCCAGTCAAAGTCACCCTCATGTTCCCTTCACGTCCAATCAAAGTCACCCTCATGTTCCCTTCACGTCCAGTCAAAGTCACCCTCATGTTCCCTTCACGTCCAAAGTCAAAGTCACCCTCACCCTCATTCCTTCCCTTCACGTCCAGTCAAAGTCACCCTCATGTTTTCTTCATGTCCAGTCAAAGTCACCCTCATTTTCCTTCATGTCAAGTCAAAGTCACCCTCAAAGTCACCCTCATGTTCCCTTCACGTCCAGTCAAAGTCCCCCTCATGTTCCCTTCACGTCCAGTCAAAGTCACCCTCACGTTCCCTCCCTGTCCCATCCCACAGAAAGGGGACATCATCCACATCAAGTCACCCTCATTTGACCTCCCTGTCCCGTCCCACAGAAAGGGGATATCATCCACATTATGGCCACCACCCCGGGGGGTCACGGTCGCGGGGCGATGCACGGCGTGGTGGGCGGCTTCCTGCTGGCCAACATGGAGATGCTCAGCATGCCGCAGTACACCAAGCCGAGGCACAAGGCCCACAAGAACTCCTGCAAACCCAAGCCGCGCTCCGTGGACGACCTCATGGCCCGCATCGGCCTGGAGGTGAGGCTCGGGGTCGTTGGTTGGTATACCTCCCACATGGAGGCTGTGTTTTTTTTTTCATGCATCTGTTTGTTTGTCTGTCTGTCTGTCTGTCTGTCTGTCTGTCTGTCTGTCTGTCAGCAAGATCACGCAGAAATTGTTGAACCGATTTAAAGATCTGCTTTGAGATTGGCAAGAATAGGTTGAAAACAGATCCGCACATCTCATAACTTCATTTGGAAAAAAAAAAAAGGCTGCCGTTTAGGTTTATTGAATACGAAAGAACTTTGGTTTAGTTGTCAAAGCCAGCGTTGAGGAGGAAAGCTGACATCACTTGTGTGGGTGCCCTCTGTTAACAAAATTAATACAATTTTATCGAAAGAAAGGCATGTGATCCCTATTCAATGTCAGGAGGGGTATTTCAGTCACAGAGGATTGTTAGAGTCTGAAGGTAAATCTATAATGCATGCTTTGTGTCTGGACTTGGCAAGAATACCTGGTGTTGAAAGAATGGGAGAAAAGACGAACACTACGTATTGTATGCATTACGTGATATAGTCTTCTCAGTTCAACAGAGTGCCAAGAAGATGATTTCAACAGAAAAGCATCTTTGTCCTCACCAAAATCTCTTTGTCAGCTCAATCCGAAGGTTTCTGGTGTTGATGTGTGTACTAAATCATCACTGCAAGATTGAGTGGAGAGCCCCATCGAGTGGAGTGATATGACTTTGGTTCGATTGATGTGACATTCAAAAGAAGTTGAGCAGTGCCAAGAATTAATCACTTACATCCTTTGTCCCTAATTACAGGTGAAAATGCCCACCTTGACGGACATTGCGGCATGACTGCAAAGGATTCAGTCGCTCACCTGAAGTATTTGCCAAGCACTTGATAGATCCCGTCAGGCTTATCAGTTATTGCCAGTATTGAGGGTAGACCCTGTACAGTAACTGGATCAATAGATGGAATGGTGTGTGTGTGTGTGTGTGTGTGTGTGTGTGTGTGTGTGTGTGCGTGCGTGCGTGCGTGCGTGCGTGCGTGCGTGCGTGTGTGTGTGTGTGTGTGGGGGGGGGGGGGGGGTGCATATGCACACAACGTATCTAGATATTGTCTGTCTGTCGACATCTGCTGGCGATTTGAGCATTTCTGTTTGGTTTCTGTGTGAATGACTTGTGAGATGAAGCTTTCAGTCAGTTGAACTGACGTTTCTTTCTTGCCCCCTGTGTGTGTGAACGCAGCAACTGGCCAAAGTGTTCATTGACAACGGCTTTGACACGCTGGAGATCTTCTCGGAGATCGACGAACGTGACCTCACCACTCTGGGCATCCTGCAGCCCGAGCAGCGAGCCAAGCTGCTGACCGCTGCCGAACTTCTGCTGGATTCCGATTGTAAGTCCGTGACCTGTGGGTGCTTGGGGTGGACAGTGCGGTGTGTGTGTGTGTGTGTGAATGTGTGTGTGTGTGTGTGTGTGTGTGTGTGTGTGTGTGTGTGTGTGTGTGTGTGTGTGTGTGTGTGTGTGTGTGTGTGTGTGTGTGTGTGTGTGTGTGCTGTATGTACATTGCATGATTGTAAGTCAGTGACCTGTGGTTTTTTGGGTGTACAGTGCGATATGTGTGCTGTATGTACACTGTATGCGTGGAGGCAAATACGTATGTGGAAGCGAGTATGACAGCAGCATCCTTGAACGTTATGCATGCTTGTTTTAAGATTTTCAACCTCATCATTTTTTCATTACTTTTTAAAGGCAGCGTCATTTACGATGTGGTATAAATCTTTGGCAAGGAGTTGGCAGTGCTCTTTCATTTTCAGGGAAGCAACGCCAGACCTTAAAAATGTGCTAAATCCCCCAGAAAAATCAGAACGTTTGGATATTTCCTTCTCGTCAGTCATCTGCTACGGGGAAGATTCCAGACACAGCAGACAGAACTGTAACTCTGTTTCTTCATGTTGGAAACTGTAACGTCCAGTCACTGCAGACAGAACTGTAACTCCGTTTCTTCATGTTGGAAACTGTAACGTCCAGTCACAGCAGACGGAACTGTAACTCTGTTTCTTCATGTTGGAAACTGTAACGTCCAGTCACGGCAGACAGAACTGTAACTCTGTTTCTTCATGTTGGAAACTGTAACGTCCAGTCAGTGCAGACAGAACTGTAACTCTGTTTCTTCATGTTGGAAACTGTAACGTCCAGTCACAGCAGACGGAACTGTAACTCTGTTTCTTCATGTTGGAAAACTGTAACGTCCAGTCACTGCAGACAGAACTGTAACTCCGTTTCTTCATGTTGGAAACTGTAACGTCCAGTCACAGCAGACGGAACTGTAACTCTGTTTTCTTCATGTTGGAAACTGTAACGTCCAGTCACAGCAGACGGAACTGTAACTCCGTTTCTTCATGTTGGAACTGTAACGTCCAGTCACAGCAGACGGAACTGTAACTCTGTTTCTTCATGTTGGAAACTGTAACGTCCAGTCACTGCAGACAGAACTGTAACTCTGTTTCTTCATGTTGGAAACTGTAACGTCCAGTCACTGCAGACAGAACTGTAACTCTGTTTCTTCATGTTGGAAACTGTAACGTCCAGTCACTGCAGACAGAACTGTAACTCTGTTTCTTCATGTGTTGGAAACTGTAACGTCCAGTCACTGCAGACAGAACTGTAACTCTGTTTCTTCATGTTGGAAACTGTAACGTCCAGTCACTGCAGACAGAACTGTAACTCCGTTTCTTCATGTTGGAAACTGTAACGTCCAGTCACTGCAGACAGAACTGTAACTCTGTTTCTTCATGTTGGAAACTGTAACGTCCAGTCACTGCAGACAGAACTGTAACTCTGTTTCTTCATGTTGGAAACTGTAACGTCCACTCACTGCAGACAGAACTGTAACTCTGTTTCTTCATGTTGGAAACTGTAACGTCCAGTCACGGCAGACAGAACTGTAACTCTGTTTCTTCATGTTGGAAACTGTAACGTCCAGTCACAGCATACAGAACTGTAACTCTGTTTCTTCGTGTTGGAAACTGTCATGTCCGTGCTGTCCGATGATATAGTAGGCTGCATTTCTGTTGCTGAAGTTGATGGCATCGATTCATTTTCTGTGTCTCTCTTTCGAACAAAAATAAAGATGCTGTCCGCTTCCATGAAAGCAAAGAGTCTCCTTCATTCACCGTGGTTGTCACGGTGCACATACCCGTGTTGTCTGGCCAGTCACGGTGCACATACCCGTGTTGTCTGCCAGTCACGGTGCACATACCCGTGTTGTCTGGCCAGTCACGGTGCACATACCCACGTTGTCTGGCCAGTCACGGTGCACATACCCACGTTGTCTGGCCAGTCACGTGCACATACCCGTGTTGTCTGGCCAGTCCACACGGTGCACATACCCACGTTGTCTGGCCAGTCACGGTGCACATACCCGTGTTGTCTGGCCAGTCACGGTGCACATACCCACGTTGTCTGGCCAGTCACGGTGCACATACCCACGTGTCTGGCCAGTCACGGTGCACATACCCACGTTGTCTGGCCAGTCACCGTGCACATACCCACGTTGTCTGGCCAGTCTCCGTGCACATACCCACGTTGTCTGGCCAGTCTCCGTGCACATACCCACGTTGTCTGGCCAGTCTCCGTGCACATACCCACGTTGTCTGGCCAGTCTCCGTGCACATACCACGTTGTCTGGCCAGTCTCCGTGCACATACCCACGTTGTCTGGCCAGTCTCCGTGCACATACCCACGTTGTCTGGCCAGTCTCCGTGCACATACCCACGTTGTCTGGCCAGTCACCGTGCACATACCCACGTTGTCTGGCCAGTCTCCGTGCACATACCCACGTTGTCTGGCCAGTCTCCGTGCACATACCCACGTTGTCTGGCCAGTCACGGTGCACATACCCACGTTGTCTGGCCAGTCTCCGTGCACATACCCGTGTTGTCTGGCCAGTCACGGTGCACATACCCGTGTTGTCTGGCCAGTCACGGTGCACATACCCACGTGTAGTCCCACATACCCGTGTTGTCTGGCCAGTCACGGTGCACATACCCACGTTGTCTGGCCAGTCACGGTGCACATACCCACGTTGTCTGGCCAGTCTCCGTGCACATACCCATGTTGTCTGGCCAGTCACCAAGTAGATTTGGAACCTGGTGTGTGCCCGATCGGTCACACATGACCAACAAATTCATGCCTTTCCAATCCCACTATCATTGCTCACCTCAGTGACTCATTTGCACATTGATGCTGTGTAAGTATGCTGAGAAGGTAAGACAGAGTGTATTCAGTGTCACACCAACTGATTCATTTTCTCCCCAGAGTTGCTGCTTCAAAATGATATGTCCACGGACCAAAGGCTGTATATTAAAATGCGCTTGTTATGAAAACGCAGTAGTTATGCAGAATTCTGCAATATTTGCAACCCCTGCTTTGGGTAGTGAATTCAGACAGCAGATTCACAGAAAGGAAAGGGACTGGGAGCTGAAATGGTTAGCTTACAGGGGAGTTTCAGACTGAGTTCATGATGACCAGGGTTAGATGGAGTATCGACAGACAGGAGGGTCAGAAAAACAGAGAGGGAAGATGAGGGAAGGCCAGAGAAAACGGATACAGCATGACACTGCAATACCCAAAGAGAAAAATGCAGCAGTAAAACAAGACGTTGAAGGGAAAATCTTGAACTGGAGGGCATGTACTATTTTGAAGGTGTCAATGGTCTAGAATTTGGTGACAAAAATCTTGCAGTCAGTATTTCCACAGAACTAACGACTTTGTGGCGTCTTGTTGTCACCAAGGCTTGGTAGCTTTTTGCCAGTGTTTTAGAATGTGACAGATATCAGGCAGTCACACTATTTTCACCACACCAAGGACACCTGTAGCGTCTTGTTGACAGCCAGGCTTGGTTGCTTTTCTGACACAGCAGCTGACACGTCAGATGGGCAGGTCAGGAACGGCACGGAAAGGGTCGCCGCCGCAAGGGGTCGCCTCCGACACCCCCTCCGCTCTGTCCCCCACCGCCACCACCATCCACCCCCCTGGAGGGCGCTGCGGGCAAGGGGGCTAGCTCCGGTCATGACTCGGGGTGCTACACTGGCAGCGAACAGCTGAAGAAGATGACGGCGCGCGTTCCAGGAGGGGCGTCCCCTGGAATGGCTGTTCCTTCCCAAGTCAGTGAATTGGTGGCAGTAGATAGAAGGTAGCGTGGCAGAGAGAGCTGTGGCGTTTGTATGCATGTGGTGGTTTGATAAAAAAAAGGGAGATTATTGACAAAGTGAGCTGTGGCATGCTTGTGGTGGTTGGAAAAAAAAAGGGGGAGATTATTGACAAAGTGAGTTGTGGCATGCTTGTGGTGTTTTTTTTTGTTTTTTTTTTTTTTTAAGAAGGGGAGATTGTGACAAAACGAGTTGTGGCATTGTGGTGTTTAAAAAAGGGGGAGATTGTGACAAAACGAGTTGTGGCATTGTGGTGTTTAGAAAAAAAGGGGAGATTGTGACAAAGTGAGTTGTGGCATTGTGTGTTTTAAAAAAGGGGAGATTGTGACAAAATGAGTTGTGATATACATGTTGTGTTTTGAGACAGGGGAGATCGTGACAAAGTGAGTTGTGGCATGCATGTGATGTTCTGAAAAAAGGGGAGATTGTGACAAAATGAGTGTGGCATTGTGGTGTTTAAAAAAGGGGAGATTTGTGACAAAACGAGTTGTGGCATTGTGGTGTTTAAAAAAAGGGCAGATTGCGACAGAATGAGTTGTGGCATTGTGGTGTGTTTAAAAAAGGGGGAGATTGTGACAAAATGAGTTGTGGCATTGTGATGTTTAAAAAGGGGGAGATTGTGTGACAGAATGAGTTGTGGCATTGTGGTGTTTAAAAAAAAGGGCAGATTGTGACAGAATGAGTGTGTGGCATTGTGGTGTTTAAAAAAGGGGAGATTGCGACAAAATGAGTTGTGGCATTGTGGTGTTTAAAAAAAGGGGGCATATTGTGACACGGTGAATTGTGACATACGTGTTGCGTTTTGAGAAAGGGGAGATTGTGACAAAGTGAATTGTGGCGTGAATGTGGTATTTTGGAAAAGGGGATTGTGACAAAATGAGTTAGGGCATACATGTGGTGTTTTGAAAAAGGAGAAATTGGGGACAAAGTGGTTATGACATTTATGGTCTTTTGAAATAGTAGAGTTGTAACAAAATGATTTATGACCTGCATGTGGTGTTTTTTGAAAGAGGGGAGATTGTGGCAAAGTGAGTCGTAGCATCAGCATGTGTGGGTGTATTGGATTAAGGGAGATAATGACAAAGAGTGTCATGATACTTGCATGTATGATTGTACTGAAACAGATTACATGTTGACAGAATCGTGTGACTGATGTGAGTGTAAAGGAGTGAATCAGAGGAGAGACTGACAAAGGAAGGTTGCCACATTTGGAAGTGTGAGTGTGCTGTATCTGGGAAGACTGTGACAAAGTGAGTTTTGACTTCATAGTCGTGATTGTAGTGAAATAGGAGAGAGAGAGAGAGAGAGAGAGAGAGAGAGAGAGAGAGAGAGAGAGAGAGAGAGAGTGTGTGTGTGTGTGTGTGTGCGAATTGTTCCATTGCAATGCACAGGAAATTGAAATAGGCTACCCCAGATTGTTGCTGCCTATACCATGTTGACCCACAAGTTCGTGTGATTAAAGTTAAATGTTTTGTTTTGGTTTTGTTGTTATTTCCAAATGCAAATTCAGCTAACAAAAAAAGTATATCTGGTGTCAGTCTAAGTGAAATTTTTGTTCTTGCTTTTGTTCAGATAGCATAGAGGAAAGTTAAAATGAGTATCTGCCAGATTTTTTTTTTTTTTTTGGGGGGGGTACAAAATAATCTATTACTAATGTGCTATGTGTCAATAGACGAATAATAAAAAAAAGATAACTATAACTATATGTAGTTTCAGAGGGTGAGAAAGGGAGAGGGGGGGGGGGGGGGTCGACTTCCGCTTGCAAAGTGTATACAGCGTCCGTCAGTTGCTTTAACATCGACGTGTAGTATTTCAAGTTCAAGGCCTTGAATAGCATTTCCTGTAGTGCCGTCACCGACATACCAGCGGTACCCTTGTACAGAACTAGAAGGATAGAGTGATTATGAAGAAGTACACCTCCATACAGCAAGAGATACCAGCGGTACCCTTGTACAGAACTAGAAGGATAGAGTGATTATGAAGAAGAAGTACACATCCATACAGCAAGAGATACCAGCTGTACCCTTGTACAGAACTAGAAGGATAGAGTGATTATGAAGAAGAAGTACACATCCATACAGCAAGAGATACCAGCTGTACCCTTGTACCTAACTAGAAGGATAGAGTGATTATGAAGAAGAAGTACACCTCCATACAGCAAGAGATACCAGCGGTACCCTTGTACCTAACTAGAAGGATAGAGTGATTATGAAGAAGAAGTACACCTCCATACAGCAAGAGATACCAGCTGTACCCTTGTACAGAACTAGAAGGATAGAGTGATTATGAAGAAGAAGAAGTACACACATCCATACAGCAAGAGATGTCAGCGGTACCCTTGTACCTAACTAGGATAGAGTGATTATGAAGAATAAGTACACCTCCATACAGCAAGGACATCTACATCACTCGGCTTTCCCTCCCAACTCCTCTCTCCTCCTTTCCCCCATTACCGACCCCCCACCCCCCCCCCACCCCCACCCCCCCCCCCTCATCATTCCTTCCCCATCCCTTCTCCAAAGCAAACCATGCATACAACATACTGTCATACCTCAAAGTATGGGTACAAAGAAATAATCATTTATTCTTGAAAAGAAAAAAAAAGCCAAAACTGACAATGTTCGGTAGTGATCTACAAAAGCAGAGCAAAGAGTGAGATTTTTTTTTTAAAGGTGAAAAGGTACCTCACTCCACAAGTCCACAGTAATGTAAGCTAAAAAGAACAAAACAACAAAAAAGTTGGCAGTAGAGGGGCACCTGGA
>JADBJO010006005.1:40000-70000 GCA_016801955.1 Conus betulinus | reverse complement strand
CAGAGTCAGAAAAAGCGCAACATGTTGGCTTATTGTGCTTTAATGTTAAAGGTCAGATGCATCTGTAACACTTAAACTGAATAGTTCTCTGTGGACAGTGCTTGGACAGTGGCCAAACGAACCTGCAAGTGATTGTGCCCAGTGCTAACTAATAGTTCTTTATGGTATGGACAGGGCCTGGACCTAGACAATGACAGCAACAGTAGTTTGGGGTGTGTAGTGTGAGAACAGTACCACACAGATACTACAGAAGAATGAAGAGGAGGAAGATCGTTAGATAAGCAAAATTCAAACCTTTTAGTAGAAAGAAGAATAGACACAGCGAGAACATCAAAAGAGGGTTACATGAAACCTTAAAGTTGAAGCTGTGAGAAAGTGACGTGTGTGCCTTCTCCTCACTCAGGTGCCCAACGAACTGCTGGCCGACGACTGTCGCAAAGCCTGCAACCTGCAGATCTCCTCCCTGGCCGAGTTCTTCATCTCCATCGGCCTGCCCATGTACATCCCCCGCATCCTGTCCGGCGGCGTCAGCACCGTACAGCAGATGCTCGCCATGACCGAAGCCGACATCCCCCGCCTCACCGGCGCCGACTCCTACCACGTGAAGAGGATCTCCCACGCATCCCAGTGGGTCAAGGCCAAACTGAACTCCCCCACCCAGGGCTCCACCACGTCGTCCAGCAGTGACGGGAAGAGTGGGGGAGGTGGGGGAGGTAGCAGCAGCGGAACGAAACAGAACAGCGGAAGCAGTGTAAAAGACAAGGTTTGATGCTGGTGGAAGGTTTTTGGGCAGGAATGGGACGCAACAGTGGAAGAGTGTTAAAGATGAGGTTTGGCGTTGGTGGAAGGTTTCTAGACAGGAACAAGACAGAACGGCGTGAGCAGTGTGGAAGGATTCACACTGGAGAAATGTTGAGGGACAGGAACGAAGCTCAGCATTGTGAACACTGACAAAGACGAGGTTTAAAGCTGGTGGAAGATTTCGAGACAGGACCAAGACACTGGAACGTAATCAGTATTGTGGTTTGATGCTGGTTGAAGATTCAGGATTCCTTGCTGACCGCTTGGCCCTTCAGTGGATTTGGTACAGTGTTGCTTTGTTTACATTGCCAACAGCCTTGATGTCTATTTGTATATATCATATGAACGCATAATGTTCATCTTTGTCTTTCTTTTTTATCCTGAAATATGTATGATATAAATGTACAATGTATAATGTTCCATAAATGTACATTAAAACCAATTAAACAGCTTTAATGTCAGGAAAGCCTGAACTAATTTGCTATTTTAAGAAACAGACTTGTGGCGAATTTTGTGACTTTGACTTTGAAGCTTTGACTCGGACATGTTGTAACTATGGAACAGATGTTGTTTCGTGTAAACCCAACTTTTTTTTTGAAATCTTTGTTGCTGGTTGTTTGTTGTTGACTTTCACACTGTTTTCCATACTCATCAGCGTTTGTAATCTTAATCAAAATGGCTGCAAGTGTTCCAAGAAAATATCGCTTAATGACAGCAAAGAACAGTTTTGAACCAATTTCGCTGGAACGAAACGAGACATGTGCGCATTTTCAGCAGAACTGCCTCTAGACTGACAAATACAGCAACAAAAAGTATGAGTAACATTCTTCTCTTTTTAAAGTTTTATGGTCACAGAAAATGCCAAGGGCATCTGCAGAAATAAACAATCACGAAGGAGATGAATTTAGGAACCGATGTAGCGTCTCCATGATTAGTTGGGTAATGAACAACGTAAACTGAATTGAACTAAAAGCATAATATAGTTTCTTTTTTTGTAAAGTCATATATTGTCGGTCTAATGGAGGAAGGGGTGGTTTTGCCCCCAAATTTGCACCTGTCTTCCCGTTCCTTAGAGTTCTTTCAGAGTTGTTCTTTGCTGTGCTGAGGGGTCCTGGGGACTTGGTCTGCTCACGACAGTGCGGCCTGAGGCAGGCAGATGAGCGTGCACCCGTGTGATGTCTGCATTCTGTTGGCTCGGAAGTCTGTGATAAATGAGGCGTTTCTGGCGGGACTTCAGGGATCAGATGGAATCCTTGTCGTCATGCATTCCACAGGAATGATAGGAACGGTACGTTTTCTGTAGGACTGCTGTTCTCAGCCGGAGTGATGTTATAGCTTTAGGAATGCTTGGTGTGTTGATGGATGGTGTATTGTCCAAGAAGGAACGAGCGAATGTTGTTTTATTTGAAAGTGAGCGTGAAGGATGCACTGGTGTGGAGTCGCTTCATGATGCGTTGTGTTAAAAAGTGTGGATTGCTACACAGTTTACATTTCTGTTCAGACTAGTGCAAACCATTTGACTGTGTAATCAAAAGAAACAGTCGCTCATTTTTAAGTCAGTGAGTCAGGAAATTCAACAGAACTTGTCATTTGAATATGCCACTTAGAGAAACGCTCATCCTTTAGATGAGTCAGGCAGAAAAAAAATCTGCACATTCCTAACAGAATGATTATTTCATTCTTAAAAATGAGTTCACTGTCTGTGTCTTATTGCTCTGTTTGACTTGTTGGGCAGACTTGAAATTTGCTGATCACATTTTTCATGGGATTTTGAGCTTGTGTGAGAGAGAGAAGATGGATATCGTCAATTAGTCAAAATTAGAATGGAAAATTCAGTACCGCAGAAAAGCTGATAAAATCACAGATCTACTTTGCCTTAAATTACACATATTCACTTTCATTTAGAGTCGACAGGAACTATTCATCATGTGTTGATTTTTTTCTTTATATAAAAAAGAAGGAAGAGAGACGTGAGGGAGGAGACTTTGAGATGGGCCTTTGGAGTCCACTTGAAGAACATGAATGAAACTGACGAAAATACACAGCAGTGGAAAGAGAGACTGGTCAGTCCGGAAATGCAGATGGACCTGCCTATGGTTTGTGAGGAAATGATACCTAACTTGAAGTCAGTATGCGTTATCTCAGACCTCTTCTAGGGTTTAAGATCAAAAGGAAAGCCATACTAAAACAAAATCTAAACAGACATGAGCTGTTGTTTGACCTACTCCATTGGGAAACGTGTGAGTAGAGCAGAAAATGATGGGGCTCGACAATCAGCCCAAGTCTAGCAAAAGTCTCATCTTTTGGTTTTCAGCATGAGACAAGGTTTTGATTTTCAATTGACCAAGTTGTCCTGCTCTACATCAAACTATAATTTTAAAAACAAACAAACAAACAAAAAACAAAAACTAACAATCATTGTCTACTGACTTCGTTTAATTTCTGTGGCAAGATACTAAGCTTAACCAGGGTAAATGGATTAACAAAGATTAGCCGATAGAAGTTACAAAATTATTTGAATTGGAAACAAGATGTTGTAAACATGAAATATCTTGAAACAAAACTACGAGTGCCATGTCTGTTTTTGGTTGTTGTTTTTTTTCCATATAAATGAACGAACATCATCATAAACTCTTCACTCAGTTGGCACTGTTGACCTTGTAGAAAAACAAATCTGTAAGTCACATGACCAGTTCGCTGTCACACGATTGGTCGTTTCAGATTTCTGTGCACTGATGATGGATGACTGACTCTCCTAACTTGAAGAGTGTTGAAATCTCTGAACATGAGACAAATGATACAGGGGTTAAGAACAGGTTAATGCGACAAATGATATAGGGGTTAAGACAGGGGAATGATGCAATGGGCAGAAATTGGAACAGGGGTAATGGGACAAATGATACAGGGGGTGGAGAACAGGGGTAATGGGACAAATGATACAGGGGGTAAGAACAGGGGTAATGGGACAAATGATACAGGGGGTGGAGAACAGGGGAAATGGGACAAATGATACAGGGGTAAAGAACAGGGGAAATGGGACAAATGATACAGGGGGTGGAGAACAGGGGAAATGTGACAAATGATTCAGGGGGTAAGAACAGGGGAAATGGGACAAATGATACAGGGGGTGGAGAACAGGGGAAAATGGGACAAATGATACAGGGGGTGGAGAACAGGGGAAATGGGACAAATGATACAGGGGTGGAGAACAGGGGAAATGAGACAAATGGTACAGGGATTAAGAACAGGGGAAATGGGACAAATGATACAGGGGGTGGAGAACAGGGGAAATGGGACAAATGATACACAGGGATTAGAACAGGGGAAATGTGACAAATGATACAGGGGTGGAGAACAGGGGAAATGGGACAAATGATACAGGGGGTGGAGAACAGGGGAAATGGGACAAATGATACAGGGGGTAAGAACAGGGGAAATGGGACAAATGATTCAGGGGGTAAGAACAGGGGAAATGGGACAAATGATACAGGGGGTAAGAACAGGGGAAATGGGACAAATGATACAGGGGGTGGAGAACAGGGGAAATGGGACAAATGATATAGGGGGTGGAGAACAGGGGAAATGGGACAAATGATTCAGGAGTGGGGAACAGGGGAAATGGGACAAATGATTCAGGAGTGGGGAACAGGGGAAATGGGACAAATGATACAGGGGGGGGGGGGGGGGGGGGGGAACAGGAGAACAGGAGAAATGGGACAAATGATTCAGGGGGTAAGAACAGGGGAAATGTGACAAATGATTCAGGGGGTAAGAACAGGGGAAATGTGACAAATGATTCAGGGGGTAAGAACAGGGGAAATGGGACAAATGATACAGGGGTGGAGAACAGGAAATGTGTGACAAATGATTCAGGGGGTAAGACACAGGGGAAATGTGACAAATGATTCAGGGGGTAAGAACAGGGGAAATGGGACAAATGATACAGGGGTGGAGAACAGGGGAAATGGGACAAATGATACAGGGGTTAAAAAACAGGGGAAATGGGACAAATGGTACAGGGATTAAAAACAGGGGAAATGGGACAAATGATTCAGGGGGTAAGAACGGGAAATGTGACAAATGATTCAGGGGGTAAGAACAGGGGAAATGTGACAAATGATTCAGGGGGTAAGAACAGGGGAAATGGGACAAATGATACAGGGGTGGAGAACAGGAGAAATGTGACAAATGATTCAGGGGGTAAGAACAGGGGAAATGTGACAAATGATTCAGGGGGTAAGAACAGGGGAAATGGGACAAATGATACAGGGGTGGAGAACAGGGGAAATGGGACAAATGACACAGGGGTTAAAAACAGGGGAAATGTGACAAATAATTCAGGGGTTAAGAACAGGGGAATGATGCAATGCGCAGAAACTGGACGAAGAGGACAGACGATCTCTCTGAGTTGTTGTTAAAGAGGAAAGGAACAAGGAGGCTGGTGAGGTGCTAACGTGCTGATGGAGTGTTCAACAAGAGACTGGACTAAGTTTTTCCGCACCAGAAGCTACAGAAAACACCTAGTTCTCAGACTTATGTGTACCTTGTACAACTACAACTGCCGCCACCACTACTATTACTGCTGCTGCTGCTTCTGCGAACTACTACCACAACAACTGTTACAACCATGACTACTACTTCTACTACTACTGCTGTTGCTGCTACTGCTGCTGCTGCTGTTACTGCTGCTGCTGCTGCTGCTGCTGCTGCTACTGCTACCATTACTACAAATAGTACTACTACTTCTACCGCCTCTTCATTTTAGTCATTTGTATAGATGATAATTTTTTTGGAATTGAACACGGATAAAATATGAAGAAAGATTTTTTTTTTTTTTTTTAATGCAGTTTTTCCTTCTTTTACGCTTATTTACTTATTATCATTTTCGTCGTGGTTTAGGTTTTAAGTGTGTGTCAGAGTAAGCTTATTCTTTCGTTTTGCTTCTGATTTGAAATATATTATTTATTTTATTTATATAAGTCAATAGCAAGATGCACGCATTTTGATTAGGTTGTGAACACAGTGTTTTATCTGATCAGGAGTTAATGAAGAAGGATGCACTATAAGCATTGTTCATCTTCGTTCATCGCTGTTTGAGGAACTGTGGCATGGTTTGTTTTTTTTTATTTGCGTCAAAATTTGAGGTCTGTCTCCAACTAATAGTGCCAGCTTTAATCCAGTCAGTTTGTAGAGATGTCACTGTTACGTAAGTTCACTGGTGTACGTTTATGTGGTTGTGTCTGCGTGAATGTGTGTGTGTGTGTGTGTTGTTGTTGTTGTTGTTGTTGTTGTGTTGTTGTGTGTGTGTGTGTGTGTGTGTGTGTGTGTGTGTGTGTGTGTGTGTGTGTGCGTGTGTGTGTGTGTGTGTGTGTGTGTGTGTGTGTGTGTGTGTGTGTGTGTGTGTGTGTGTGTGTGTGTGTGTGTGTGTGTGTGCACGTCAAGGTGTTCAACATGGGTGAAATTAGGAAAAGAACATGAAGTCGATTCGTTGTGGTGGTGGTGACGGTTGTGCAATTTTTGTCACTCATATGTTTTGCTTTGCACGCCTTTTCTGGGTTTTTTTTTGTTGTTTTTTTTTTTTTTTTTTTTGCTGCTGTGCGTTAGGACATTCCTTCACAGAAGCTCCGATCAGCCGTCGACCCAGACATGTGCCAGCCGCTCTGATTCTACAGCCTACCTCTAGCTCTCTGTGAAGATGGGTGCAATATTCTGTCCTGGCACAAGTGTTGTTTTACCTCTGTGAATGCTTCTGGAGTCCTCCTTTTCAACAGTATTTTTAATTTTGCGAAAAGTCAGTGCACGTGCAATATTTGTTTATGTGTATCTAACCCCGTGAACATGGTATATGGCAATTGTGGCTTAGTGGCTGTGACATGTGAACAAGCTTATTCAAGTCTTGTGAATCAGAAACTGTGGAATGTGAACAAGCCATTTCAAGTCTTGTGAATCAGAAACTGTGGAATGTGAACAAGCCATTTCAAGTCTTGTGAATCAGAAACTGTGGAATGTGAACAAGCCATTTCAAGTCTTGTGAATCTGTAACTGTGAAATGTGAACAAGCTTATTCAAGTTTTAGATCGAAGTGTGTGGTGACTACTGCTCAAAATAATTGAAGGGCCACTTCAGTCCGTATTTTTCTATACATACGTTACTCATAAACCATGCTTCTTGGTTCAGCTACTGTGCGAAACGTTGTGTACATGTGAGCTTGAGACAGATGAAACTTAAGCAGTCTAGTTTCAGATTCAACCTGTTCTGTATAAACTCTGTTTCGTCTTACTTGCAAGCAAAACAGAGGTTGACGAAGTGGATTTTTTATTCGGACAGAAACGAAGTCACAGACTTGGTCGTGTGAGCGAAATTCAGTTAATACCCAAAGCTTTCTGTGGTGTGTGGACAGGGCAGGAACATGAGTTATGGGTAACATGGATTATGGGTAGCATGTATGCTATTTTCGTTGGTGTGCTTGCAGTTACAACGGAATCTCCCAGCCAGTAGCAAGGATGCATGCAGAATTCGACGAATCACGTCACCTGAAATACATAATATATATACATGGATACTTACAAATGGAAAAGACATGAGATCAAACACGAAGATGACGTTCAAATCGTCTGTGTGTTCTTTTATTCGATCTCTTTCCGTTCAAAATCCACTTAATCTTCAATGCTAGCAATGCTGTCTCAAAGAGGAAAAGCTTCAGTGCTAGCAATGTTGTCTTAAAGAGGAAAAGCTTCAATGCTAGCAATGTTGTCTTAAAGAGGAAAAGCTTCAGTGCTAGCAATGTTGTCTTAAAGAGGAAAAGCTTCAATGCTAGCAATGTTGTCTTAAAGAGGAAAAGCTTCAATGCTAGCAATGTTGTCTTAAAGAGGAAAAGCTTCAGTGCTAGCAATGTTGTCTCAAAGAGGAAAAGCTTCATGCTAGCAATGTTGTCTCCAATAGGAAAAGGTCAAAAAGGAAAATCTCTTCGAGTTATGTTCAGCCATGATTTTTGTTTCCAAGCACCGAGCATAGTTTACGTCATCTTATTAGCAGCAAGAACTTGTGGCATTTTTATTTTTCTGTAAGAGTGGCTTCTGTGACCAGATCACAGGGTGAACGCAGGGGGAACTCCCGGTGCGGAAACGATGCTTGTACATGCAATTATTACTATCGCCAGAAAAAGAAATCCTATAGGGAAAGCTGGTGATTCACACAAAAAAAGAATATTTTCGATTATTTTTATTATTTTGAAAATGGATCGGAAGACAAATGGTACCAGAATCACAATCATGATGTCCGCCATGGGATTATGGTCACCCGTGTCCTCCTCACGATAATTAGAATGAACCTTCATGTTCCAGGTAAGATTCCCTTCTCTAAGAGCTGGACAGCGTTTCAACTCTTTAGATGGATGTTCGTGTCCTCAGCCTATTTGGGTTTCCTTCCATGAGTAAATTTGGACGATTTATCTTTCTGGAAAAAGCAGAGGAAAGGAGAGAGTGGTCTTTACATTCTTTTGAGTAGTATGGCTTCCACACACTGATGCTGATGTTGCTTTCTCTTTCAGTTTGTATCATAAAAGGTCAGTGTGTGATATCACTCCGATCCATGCGATGGTAGTGTGTCCTGCACACCACGGACCTAGGTACAGTCCATGCTGGTACTGTGGTGTTGAGTGAGGACACCACAAAGTACGGACCTAGGGTACAGTCCATGCTGGTACTGTGGTGTTGAGTGAGGACACCACAAAGTACGGATCTAGGGCACAGTCCATGCTGGTACTGTGGTGTTGAGTGAGGACACCTAGGGCACAGTCCATGCTGGTACTGTGGTGTTGAGTGAGGACACCTAGGGCACAGTCCATGCTGGTACTGTGGTGTTGAGTGAGGAGGACACCTAGGGCACAGTCCATGCTGGTACTGTGGTGTTGAGTGAGGACACCACAAAGCACCATTTGTTCTGCAGGTATGCTGACAAATGACAGATCATCATCATTGACCACAGGAGTTTGAAACGGAATTATACATTTAAAAAAAAACTTGCGACAAAAAGACTCAAGCACCAGATTACTATTACAAATTACTATTTGAATAGATATGAAGTATTTTCTTTCAGGTTCGTGAAGACAGAAAAGTGAATGATGAAACAGTTCAGCATTACTTTCCTTACATGTTTTCAAGTTTATGATTAATATTACAGATCCTGAGATTGACTTCTGTTGGTATAATGAACAGTGTACATACAATGCAAGTTAAGAAGATTTCCTGATGTTGATGTACCTGGTTACTGTGTTGTTCCACCTTTCTGACAAAGGGTTAAGTCACTAGTGTCTGAATGGTGATGTTCTTACCAAAAATATGTTGATGTTTCATCACTCGGTATGCTCATGAACGCTTCGACATGCGTGCTTTTTCAAGTGTCATCACCTTCATTTGTATGCACATCTGTGGCACATGTTTACCATTGTGCTGTTCTCCATTTGAAGGACTTGCTGGCATTTGCGTACTTGTGACTCCTCATGCTGAAGATGGGCACAAAGGCAGAAAAGGACAATGCAGAATTAAAAGAGTTCCAGACGGATGTGTAACACCTGACCACAGGAATGGAAGGCTGAAGATGACGATGCCAAAATGATCACTGCTCAGTTGCAGGGATGGCTGCCCAAATGTGGTACGAAACGGGATCACCAGCATAAAACTGGGAACCTTAGGCACCAAGGTCACTTGGCAACAGTGCAGTGTCTCCTTCTGTGGGCTGCCCTATGACAGCCAGGAACTGACAGCTCCTTGCAGACCGTTGGTGCAGAGACGGCACCAGAAGAAATGCCGATACAGCTGTGTGTGGAGCAGTTGGAATGAACAGGGTGAGGAAGCTGTGGACACAGAAGACAGCACAGCCAAAAACAAAACGGGAAAAAAAAATAACTTTCATGTTATGGCGTAGACCCTTTTTTGTTTCATATAATGTCGCTATAAACTGTTTGTAATGTTCAATATAGGAAACAAGTGTGCAAAATGACTAGAAAACAATGAGCTGATGTTGGCATAAGCTCTAACTGCCTAGGCATGTTAACAGGCGGCAGTTCAGATCAAACATCTCTACACTGCCGCATGTGTACGACTTTCAGTTGCTTGAAAGGACATCTTATGTGAGACTGAGCTCTGTCAACGTAAATAACGAACAAGGAGGGTAACTCTTGCTCCTGTGGCGAAAGAAATGCACTCTCATAATTCCAAAGGAATGCCTTTACGCCTGGTGGAGATGACAACACAGAGCACACGGAACAAACCAGGAGACATACCCCACTTGATCGTTATTTCGATTGCTTGTATTTTCCTCCGTCAGTGTTAGACATTGGTCATGGGGCAGAGAGAGAAAGTGAGGAGAGAGAGAGAGACCGAAAAGAAGAGAGAAAGAGCAGGGAGAAGGGTAGCGACAAAGAGAGAAAACTGACGAGTGTGGGAGTGAATATGATGATGTGATTTGGAAGTCTTCAGTGCTCCAAAGGGAGTCTGCGCGGCTCTGAAATTGGGCAGGACGACGGTGTACACATCATGTTGATACCGTAAATCAGTAATATCCATACCGTATACTCTGTTGCTTTTGTGGAATTTTCTGTCTTGGTGCTGTTGAAATGGTTGTATGTAGTTCCAATTTATGGCATTTGACTGACTTTGATGAAGATATGTATATAGTGAGACGCAGACAGACAGACAGACAGAATGACAGAGAGGAAAAACAGGCAATGTGTTCAAACTATTTTTTTTTTTTTTCCCTTTTCAAATACCTGTTTGTGTGCTGCACACACTATGAAGTTGGTTGGGACATTTTATATTTGCTTCATTGTCTTAAGAATTGTATTTGTCCTGTTATCTTCATGCCTTGCTTGTACATTAGCTGGCTAATTTGATGACTGCTCCAATGTGTGTGCGTGTGTGTGTGTGCATGTGTGTGTGCGTATGTGTGTGTGTGCGTGTGTGCATGCCTTTGTGTGTGCACGTGTGTACGCACATGTGTATATGTACTAAGTATGCATGTGTGCATGAATAAATTTTGCCAGGATGCGTATGTGCATATGTTCATTTTCCATGTTATACGATTGTATAATGTGTGTTCACAGGAGAGGAAGAGACAACAAAAACAATTTGTAACAAGCATGGCAAGTGTTGGACTATTTTCTCTGTTTTATAATCTTGGAGCTGGGATACGGCCAAGTTCTTTGTGCAAAGGGTGTCTGGGTGAGATGCTTTTGGGGCATCATTTTGTGGTGAAACTGAATGGCTTGGTGTTATTTTTTGCGGCTTTTTTTCTTTTCTTTTTTTTTTTTTTTTTTTTTTTGTCATCGATAACAAAATTCCTCCCTGTCCCTTCATATAAGTCTGTGTTGATGAAAGCCTTTGTGCTATTCGTTCTATATTGACAGTTTATTCTTTTTTCAACATAATTCTCTATTCTTGTTTTTCAGAAATTCTTGCATATTCTAGTTGTGTGTTTTTCCCCCCTTTGTTTTGATTATTTGTTTCTTTGTTTTTTTTTTTGTGTTTTTTTTTTTTGCACCAACTTGATTGGATGTGTTCATTGTAGCTGGTGTAGTGAGTGCACTTCAAATCTCCCCTGTTTGAGAATCAGCCATAATGTGCTAGCAGCGCGCAGACCTTAGGCAGCGTCTATATATGCTCAACGCCCAGCCTGAGAGGAGTGCAGTAACTTCTTCTGTTCCTCATCACTGTGGTATTAACTGACCTGAACTGGAGGGATCCAGCCTGTCTTCACCTTCTTCTCTCTTCTTCACTTAAAACGACCAACATCAACATTGTGATCGATTCTGTCGTGCGCGGGAGGTTGTACGTTTAAAGCACCAGTTTAATCAGCGGGACACTGAGAACGGAGTGTAGGGGAGGGGGGGGGGGGGGGGGGCAGAAAATGAGTTAAAAGCCAGCGATATTTTTCTTTACTTCCCATATCTGAGTGCCAATTCTGTTTAAAAGAACAAATGAGCCTGTCTTTAAATTAAATTCCGCATTGAACTGTTGCTCATTTCCTACTTTCTGGGTCATCCACACTATTCCAAAACCCTGTTCTGAAAGGACTTTCTTTACTTTATGAGCCCAGTTTTCTTTACCGTTTTCCATTTATAAAAGCGTCATATCTTAGAGAGAGAGAGAGAGAGAGAGAGAGAGAGGGGGGGGGGTCGGATAAAAAAGTAGCTTAGTGAGGAGTAGTTCACGATGGTGTTGCATCACCAGGGTGTAATCGTAAATAGATCAGCGAAGGCGCGTAACAGGACTTGGAGCTTCTCCCAATCGCCCTCTGAAATGCCATGATGAGCACTCCTCCCTGTTCCCCCCCCCCCCCCCCCCCCCTCACTCCCCCACCACTACCCTCCCCCTCTTCTCACCCCCGGCCCCGCCCCGCCTCTCACAATGAAAAAGAAAATCTGTCGGTGGCAGCACCCCATACAGACCTCTTTGTCCTTGAATGTAATGATATGAGCATAGTAGACTGTAAGATCTCTTTGTCCTTGAATGTAATGAATATGAGCATAGTAGACTGTAAGATCTCTTTGTCCTTGAATGTAATGAATATGAGCATAGTAGACTGTAAGATCTCTTTGTCCTTGAATGTAATGAATATGAGCATAGTAGACTGTAAGACCTCTTTGTCCTTGAATGTAATGAATATGAGCATAGCAGACTGTAAGACCTCTTTGTCCTTGAATGTAATGAATATAAGCATAGTAGACTGTAAGACCCTATATCAGCCTCACTTTGGGATGAACAAAAGAAAGGAAAAGAAACCAAAGGTTCCGTGTGAGGGAAAAAAGTTTTTTAAGAAAAGTTAGGGAATGATTGTGTGGATACTTTACATGAATGCCAATTAATTTCAACAATTGATTGGTTGATTTATAGTTAGTTAATGATTGTCTGCATATTTTACATGAATTTCGATTTATTTCAAAAAAAATTATTGATCGGTTGGTTTATCTATCCATTTATTCTTTCGTGTATTATTATTTGTCATGTGATTGGCTGTTTTACGATCCATTCATTCGTCCATAGGGTTTTTTTTTTTAAATTGTTTATCATCACAACTGTTCTCGTAAGTAGCATAGCTATTGATATCATCGTCAGCAGTATTTGCTATTTGTAACTTATTTCTCGTGCCTGTTTTTCATCCTTATTCCCTTGTCTACACATATTATTCATTCCTACGATGCTGTTGTCGGCTTTGAGGGGTGATGACAGTGATGATGACGTGGATGACGATGACTGACTGATGTTGCTGTTCCTCCTCTTCAGCCCTCTCCTCTCTCCTCCTCCCGGCCAAAAAAAAAAAAACAAAAAAAAAAAAACTGTGCAATAAGAGAACAGCGGCGTGACCAGACCGTCAAACGAATGGAACACACAAAGGACAATGCTGACACAACGCGTTTCGACGCCGAGGTCTTCTTCCTGCAAAGCAAACAAAAGGGATGAAAAAAAACGAAGAACGGAGAGCAATGGCTTAGGTGTGCTTGGAATTAGGGGCTAGCTGCCCCGTGAAAGTTGCGTTGCTTGTTAGGGTCATCTACATTAGCAAGTGAATTCTCAATGAAAGTTGCGTTGCTTGTTAGGGTAATCTCCATTAGTGAATTATCAATGAAAGTTGCGTTGCTTGTTAGGGTCATCTTCATTAGTTAGTGAATTCTCAATGAAAGTTGCGTTGCTTGTTAGGGTAATCTCCATTAGTGAATTATCATTGAAAGTTGCGTTGCTTGTAGGGTCATCTACATTAGCAAGTGAATTGTCAATGAAAGTTGCGTTGCTTGTTAGGGTAATCTACGTTAGTAAGTGAATTATCAATGAAAGTTGCGTTGCTTGTTAGGGAATCTACAGTAAGCGAATTATCAATGAAAATTGTGTTGCTTGTTAGGTAATCTACATTAGTAAGTGAATTGTCAATGAAAGTTGCGTTGCTTGTTAGGGTAATCTACATTAGTAAGCGAATTATCAATGAAAGTTGAGTTGCTTGTTAGGGCAATCTACAGTAAGCGAATTATCAATGAAAATGAGGGTAATCTACATTAGTTAGTGAATTATCAATGAAAGTTGCGTTGCTTGTTAGGGTAATCTACATTAGTTAGTGAATTATCATTGAAAGTTGCGTTGCTTGTTAGGGTAATCTACATTAGCTAGTGAATTATCAATGAAAGTTGTGTTGCTTGTTAGGGTAATCTACATTAGTTAGTGAATTATCAATGAAAGTTGTGTTGCTTGTTAGGGTAATCTCCATTAGCTAGTGAATTATCAATGAACGCTGTGTTGCTTGTCAGGATGATCTACCTTAGTTGTGTGAAATATCCATCGAGTCAGACATATAAAAAGACTTGCCATTTCCTCGCTCCAGAAGTTCGGAGGAAACACGAAGTTGAACAAGGTTGTTTTCTTCCCCCTTTGTAGCATTAGCTTTGGACCATTCTGTTTGCCAAGTATGTATGTATGATGAAAAATATATTTCGACGAAAAAAATGTTAAAGGTGTTTGTTTCGTTGGTGTTTTTAATGTCTCACACGGTGAATAATTTTTCCAGTGCGTTTTTGCTTTTTTGGTTTGTTTTGCATTGTTGAGAATAAAGACGATTAAAAACAAAAAAAGAGAGAGAGAGAGAGAGAGAGAGAGAGAGAGAGGCAGGTGAATGTGTTTTGGGCCCAGAGAGAGAGAGACAGACAGACAGACAGACAGACAGAGACAGAGAGAAAGAGAGAGAGAGAGATTGTCAAACAGACGATGTCATAATCATCTCTCCCCCCCCCCCCCCCCCCCCCCCTCTTTTAAATCTCTCTCCGCTTTCTGTCGGCACAAGAGTCTGGCATTCTGGCACATGTTCTTGAAGCCTGAAGATTTGACCGAAGAGTGCTCACTATCCTGTTGATGGCGCAGAGAGCTGAAAGCTGTGATTAAAACGGGCCCTTGCGCAGCAGTTCACGTGTGCTACTGCCGGAGGGCAAGAGATAGTGGACTTGCTTTACCTGACTACGGAAAGATCAGTCTCCACACTTCAGAGGATGTTCCTGTGGCTATATACTTGATGCAGCTTGAAGGACATGAATTCTGTTTGACTTGATTATGACATCTGGTATTGAGGATGAATTTGAATGTCAAAAAAATGTATCTTTCAATAATCTACATCGTTCATTTCTTTAAATGCAGCTCGAGTTACATGTAAAAAATGACCTTAAGTCTAATCAGCACAGTTCCGCGAGATGTGTACGCATATCGTATGATACCAATCGGAAATCAGTTTACGGAATTAAAACGAAACACCCAACTTGTGTACGTTCGTCGTATTCATAGGTAAAAGAGACAGAGGCGAAAAAAAAAAAATTTTAACCAACCTAGTTTGTCTTTCAGCGAGTTCTTTCCGTGGAAACTCCATGTCATCTTCGCTACAGACAAGCTGACTGTCTCTTCGGGCCGGAGGTGAAAAAAGAAAATCTTTTCATCTTCAGCCAGCGCTCTTCTCATTCTCATGCACCGAAAATAGTAACATTCTCTAATTGGTCGGAAGAGATGTCGGAACTGTGCGCCGTTGTTGACAGTTGTCTCTGGAAGGTCTTAGTGTGTCGGTGAACTGCTCCTCAGAGTGGTACCTGACTGATTCCTTGTTGAGAAGAAGTAATTAGTTTTTCTTCAAAATGTCCGCTAAGCACCGCCCCTCTCCCTCCCTCGATGCCGGACTGGCCGTCGGTCGGTCAGTGCGGGATTACGGTTCCTGATCAGTAGTACCGTACCGAGTTCGCAGGCAGCTGTTAGCAGTTTGTCCAATATGAAAAGAAAACAACAATGAAATGGATGCTCCCTCCCAGATGATGGCAAGAATCCGTCCTGTCGATTCTGCTGGAAATAATCCCCTTACGTTACTTCCTCTTCACAACTCATCACTATCATCGTCTCCAACGTCATCACCGCATCGTCATTACTATCACCATCATCATTGTCAGATTATCATTGTTGACCTATTACTACGAGGTCGTAGAACTACAATTTCTAATAAGATTGTTGTTATTATTATTATTATCATTGTTGACCTATTACTGCGAGGTCGTAGAACTACAATTTCTAATTATTGTTGTTATTATTATTATTATTATTATTATTATTATGTAGTGTTATCACTTTAGTTCAGCTGACCACAATGCCATTTTTCAGGGCTGTCGAAGTCATACAGTATAGGAAAATCACTTTTAAAAAAGAAAAAAAAAAAAAGAAGAAAAAGAAAAATTCCATCCCGAAAAAAAAAAAAAACCAGCGTGGTAAGCTAACACTTCTGACCTAAGGTAGATAACTCTGACACCAGTGTTGAAAGCGTCCGCCATTCCGTCTCTTTCATCGCCCTCCGGTTTCTGTCAGGTGAAAGAAAAATAATGGTGAACATGTATCACTGTATCCAAAACGTCAGTGGGAGAAAAATAACGCTGAACATATATAGCTGTAACCAAACATCAATGGAAAAATAACGCTGACATGGTCAAATGTGCACTGCTAAATGCGGCATCTAGTGTGCCACTCTGAGAGACAGTGTGTATATTGTCACTGCCGTCGTCAGACTACAACAAGAAAAAGAGAAGGCTGGCATGTCGTCGGCGGGGAGAGGAGATGTAATGTATATGTGCATGTGGCGAGAGAGAGAGAGAGAGAGAGAGAGAGAGAGAGAGACGAGAGAGAGAGAGAGAGAGAGAGAGAGAGCTGTGTACGCTCACTCACCCAGCTTCTCATAAGGTTCCAGCTGTGTGTGTGTGAGAGAGAGAGAGAGAGAGAGAGGATATACGCACTCACCCAACTCCTAACGTTCCAGTTGCTGCACGCCTTTGACGTAGTGTCACCTACAGAATATTCTCTTCATTCATCAGAGATACACTCGCTCTCGCCAGGTTGATACCAATCGTTCAGTCAAACCACAAACATTTCAAGAGCGCCAAGCTTACGTAATCATTCAATCGTTCAGAAATACATCAGATTAGCACGATTAATAGAATCATTCAATCGACCAAAAATCGATCAGACTCGCTCAGTTAGGATAATCATTCAATACATCAGAAATAAATTAAAGTTGTCCAGTTATGACAAATATTCAGTTTTCTCTTAATCAATTGAACAAACATTTTTGTTAAAATAAAATGAAGAAGAAAAAAAAAAGAAAAAACGATTCTCTCTCTCTCTCTCTCTCTCTCTCTCTCTCTCTCTCTCTCTCTCTCTCTCTCTCTCTCTCTCTCTCTCTCTCCTCTCTCTCTAACCAACATGCTAACCAACACGAAACACTGACAGTAAATTCATCAACAGGGAAAGGGGCCCAGTAGATGAATAGCCCATCCGCCTAGGAAGCCACAGAATCACAGGTCCCAGGGTTCGGATCTCGTTCGGGATGGTTTAATTCTTCTCCCCCTTCTCACTTATACCCTTTATAAAAATTTTTTTAAAAAAAGGTCCGTAAGGTTGCCTTTCAAATGAGACAATGGGATCCCGTGGGCAGTGTACACCTTGCGCACGTAAAGAAAAAAAAAAAAGAAAAGAAAAGAAAAATGAAGAAGAAAAAAAGTGGGGAAAATTGAAGGTTGGAAGACAAAACAGAAAAAAAAAAGGGGGGGGGGGGGGGGAGGCGATGCCACCAGTGAGTTATTTCCCCTGGTTAACTTCAGGATTAAAACAAAATTAGTGGTAAAGCAGATGTACGGGGAGGGGAGAGGAGGGGGGGGGGCTAAAATAAAAACTGGGGGGGGGGGGCGCACTGTGACGACAATGCCATGGGGGGGGGGGGGGGGGGGGAGGGGGGGGGGCGAGAGGACCAGGCCGGATTTCACCCAGAGAAACCTGCCGTGACGACGAAATTAGACTTTCCCACAATAACAGAGATATCAAGCACCGAGAATACCCATTAGTTATTCCGTACAAGCTGCACATCTGACAGGTGCGTGCGAGGGGTGTGGACAGCGGAGGTTGAGGCACGGGGAGGTTAGAAGGGGGACGGGGACATAAGATGGGTGGTGGCGGTGATAGTGGTGGTGGTAGTGATGGTGGTGCTGGAACTGTATCGGGTGTCAGGCATGTCACATTGATTTTGACATGAAGCTTATTGAAAAGAAAATAAAAGAAAGAAAGAAAAAGAAAAAGAAGAAGAAGTTTTTTTCAAAAAGAAAACAAAAAAAAGAAAAAGATGTGGTTGTAGCATTTACAGTTTATGTCCCACTCGATTCTAGACTCACAAGAAAAGAAGCGGTTAGATCGGCCACTTTCTCCTGCGAGGAACACTGTTATTTCCCCTTGGCATATCGGGTGCACTTCCCCTGTGAGTAATAACACCGTTACCTCCCCTTTGTACATCACAGTTACTTCCCACTATCACTCGGGTTGTGGCCTTTCAACGGAGGCCAGGCATCTACTGAGTGTTTTCACCACCACCACCACCCCCACCACCACCACAACAACAACAACAACAGCAGCAATAATGATAATAACATAATTATGATGATCATTATTATAATTATGAAGATGTTTCTGCGCATACATCCAGAAACCTAGGCGCAGAGCTTACAAAAGGAATGTAAATCATAAAGAATCAAAACAACTGTGCCACTGAAAAGTGTATAATGAGAGAAACAAAACAGAGACAGTCAGTCCGCCAAATCAGTACAAATATACTGACAGGTGAAGACGTACCTCAAGCACAACTAAACCCAGAAAGACTTCCAAATATTACATTTCTCCTCACACCTCATATGCACACACACCCCAAGCACGTATCAACGCAGACACGCACGTATGCGTGCTCGCGTGCTCTCTCTCTCTCTCTCTCTCTCTCTCTCTCTCTCTCTCTCTCTCTCACAGACGCTCTCGCGCGCACACACACACACACACCACACACACACACACACACACACACACACACACACACACACACACACATATTTACTGAAACCAAGCACCACGTCAGCCGGAAACAACAACACTGACCATTGATTTAAAATGGCCGCTGTCCTGCCGACTTACACATCGGACGCATCTCGTCCACGGAACGCTCAGATGAATGACTATGTGACGGGCACCTAGCCCAAAACATACGATGACTATGTGACGGGCACCTAGCCCAAACATACGATGACTATGTGACGGGCACCTAGCCCAAACATGTGACGGGCACCTAGCCCAAACATACTATGACAATGTGACGGGCACCTAGCCCACACATACGATGACTATGTGACGGGCACCTAGCCCACACATACGATGACTATGTGACGGGCACCTACACATACCTATGTGACGGGCACCTAGCCCAAACATACGATGACTATGTGACGGGCACCTAGCCCAAACATACGATCGCAGGTAGGAACCAATCTTCACAGTCATCGCACGTCGAACGCTTGCCCGACGCAGGGCGGTGATTTTCACCACGACCCCCTGTCCCGGTACCCACACCGCAGGGACGCAGCGGAAAGTGGAAGTCCACGAGACAGGCCTGAAGAAATGGCAGACAGGGACAACGGGAAGGACTGGAGCAGTGACGGTCCCTCTACCATGTCGCGCATGATTAACGACGCGCAGCCGTGGAGATACCTTCAGGTTCAATCGCCCCGTTAGGGCACCTGGTGACTTTGATGTCGACGGAGCAGAATGAAGGTGACTGTTGGGCTCATCTCCATTATGTCCGCTCTTTTTTTTTTTTTTTTTTTTTTTTTTTTTTTCAGTGTGAGCGTAGTCAATCAGAGCATGAAACTGGCGGGGCGAGGGGTGGAGGGGAGGGTGGGGGGGGAGGTCAAGGGGGAGGCGAGTGAGGGTGCAGAGTCAAAGAGAAGATAATAATCAAGACCAATTCTGATACCAGCGCTGCCAGCGACTCCTTTCACGTGACTTGGATTTCCCGCCAGTATTCGTCACAATCCACGTTCACGTGACTTGGATTTCCCCGCCAGTAATCGTCATCACGTGACTTGGATTTCCCGCCAGTAATCCGCCATCATCCACGTTCCAGCCAATCCGCCAGCACCACACGGAAGCTCTCTCTCTCTCTCTCTCTCTCTCTCTCTCTCTCTCTCTCTCTCTCTCTCTCTCTCTGGTCTGTACCATCACGCGTGCTTGTCCAGCTGGCCGATGAAGGTCTTGACTCTCTGCGTGACGTGCTGCTGCCGCTGCTTCTCGGCGTGTCGCTTGGCCTCCAGATGACCTGCCGCTGGGACTCCATGGAGCGGGGCACCAGCTGCGTGCTGGCCAGGTGCGACCTCCAGGCGCTGGCTGACATGGTGGCCCGGGCCTGGCTCAGGATCTCCGTCAGCCCCGCCCCCCCCCCCCGCCCCCGCCGACCTCGCCCGCTTCTGCCGCGGCGACATCGGCTTCCGGTCCTCGATCACCGGCGCCCCAGGGGAGGGAACTCGCGGGGAGGGGGAGGGGGCGCGACGGGGGAGACGCTGTCGCCGCCTGCTCTGGACGCCTTGGACAAGCCTCTGGAGCTGAGCGGGGTCTGGGAGCGCAGGCGGCTCAGGTCCTGCAGGTAGCGGTTGGCGCGGCGAATCTCCAGCTGCTGCTGCCTCTGCTGCTGCTCCTCTTGCTCCTGCTGCTGCCGTTTCTGCGCCTTGAGGATTCGCATGGTGACCTCGTCCGTGTCCGCCTCCCAGGCCTGCTGAGGCGTCGCCCTGCCCCACCCGGGGGTCCCCCTGCCGCCGCTGCTTGCCGTGGGAGGCCGACTTTCGGCAACAGGGGAGGCAACCTTCCCCCGGCTGTGAGGCCTCTCGGACTCCAGGTCGGACCCCGCTCCGCCGCTCTCCTCCGTGTGGGCGGAGGCCCAGCCCCAGGACCTTCCCTTGGCGGGGCTGCTCTGGGGGCGGGGCGGCAGGCGGCTGTGCACGCTCGCCGTGTCCTCGCCGCCCGACACGCACGACTCGCCGTCCTGCTGGGGCCCGCCGCGGCGAAAGGTGGCGCGCTCCACGGCGGACTGCGGGCGGGGCATGCGGCGAACCTTCCTGCTGACCACCCGCTCGCCGTACAGGAAGCAGGGGTCTTCGGGGGGGGCGGTGTCCACGCCTCCCTGTTGACCGTCAGGACCGCGACCTTCAGGACTGTGTCCGCTGCAGTTCTGCCAGGCCACACACACCCACAGCTGTTAGTCAGGGCCTGCTGAGCTTGGCAACAGAAAGGAATATACAAAAAAAGGAAGAGAACAGAGAGGGCGGGGAGGGGTAGGGGAGAGAGAGGGGGAGGGGGAGAGAGAGAGAGAGAGAGAGAGAGAGAGAGAGAGGAGGGAGAGAGAGAGAGAGAGAAAGAGAAAGAGACAGAAAGAGGCCCAGCGAGAGAGAGAGAGAGAGAGAGAGAGAGAGAGAGAGAGAGAGAGAGAGAGAGAGAGAGAGAGAGACGGGTGGACGGATGGACGGACAGACAGACAGAGACACAAACAGACAGACAAAGAGAGAAGATAGGCCCTGAGACAGAGAGAGAAGGAGGAGACAGATAGACAGTCAGACAGAGAGAGACAGATAGAAACAGAGACACAAAGACAGATAGAGAGAGGTCCAGACAGACAGACAGAGAGAGAGAGACAGACAGTGGGACAGATTCTGTTATGTTCATAGCTCAGAGAAAGAGACAGACAGACAGACACAGACAGACAGACAGACAAAAGAGACAGACAGACAGACAAAGAGACAGACAGACAACAGGCAGGCAGACAGACAGACAGGCAGACAGGCGGACAAAAAGACAGACAAAGAGAGACAGACAGACAGCAGACAAAGAGATGCATGCTTATAAGTCATGATGACCTGTGTTCCTTAGCGGTGATCACGTGATACTTCAGAAACCTCAATGACGGCGAAAAAGAGTTCCTCATCTCTGTACCCTCGCAGGAAATTGGTGTTGTGTTCAGGAACAAGACAGGCAGCCTTGAGGTGTTGAAAAGCTGCTAAGCTCTGACAGCCCTTCCCTCCTTCTACTTCCACGCCTTGGCAGTCACTGACATATCAGGGCGGTTAGCACGCAGTGTCACGGGAACCTGAGACCTCCATCAGACCAGGCACTACCGAACATCACCCCAGTGACCCAGACACGGCAGGGCAGCGTCTCCTCTGGCAAGTTCCCTGAGGAAGGCCTGATGTACATCTCTTCCCATGTGGACTGCTAGAACCGGGACATCGACAGGATGATCTTGATTGGCCATGTGGAGGTTGGGTGGTTCACTGAGCGGAGATGGGGGGTGTTGGGTGTGTGTGGTGGTGATGGGGAGAGGGGATGAGGGCGGTGGTGGGTGGGGTGTCACAGAGGATGTGTGAGGGTAATGCCATTGAGAATGGGTCAGAACTAGATCAGGCGTTGAACAGTTTGAGCAGTATTGGAGAGGATTGTATAGAAAGAGGGAGCGAGAGTCACCAATGATGAACCTACACACAATGCAGAATATTTTACTTTTATCTTTGTTACATTTGTTAGCAGCAGTAGTATTTCCGTTGTCGTTGCTGTAATCACACCAAAGATGCAATGTTGGTGAGATTTACTTACTGTATACCTATACATAACATTTCAAAACACTATCGTATTTGTCCCCCTCTTCCAATTACGTTATGGTCGCAATGGACGTTCCAATTCGTTTGCCCCGTTTTTCATGCCATCCGTTCTTCATCATTGATTATTGTCTCCACGTTTATGGCCGCTTCTTTGGCACAAGATTCGAAGATCTCTCTCCCTCTCTCCCTCTCTCTCTCTCTCTCTTCTCTCTCTGATGCTTCTCATTTTTTTTACGTCACTTTCTTCCAACTTTTCCTGTTCTGCTTGACTATACCTGCCGTGGAAATCTCTTAGATTTTTGAACTGTCCCTCTGACTTGGTGAACATACATCTGACGTGGCGAACATACCATGGAGTATAGGAGATATATGTCTCCGTTATAAACCATGGATGGACCACCATGATCTGCTCAGTCGTAGCCGCGACACCCTCTTCTGAAATTCTCTCATCTTAGTCATTAATTCATTTATTCATCAGCTTTCAAATCATGCGCAGCGTGGTCTCGAAACCGAGCGAATATGGTGTAGCGTATATGGACTAATCCGCACGCAGTGACACCTCCTTGATGACACTGAAACTGGTGGTCTGTCATAACCAGGCCGAGTCCTACTGATCAGACTCACACAGGCGACGAAAGTTGAATCCAGACAGGCGATAACAACGGTTCTGTTCACAACACAAAATTTAATGTTCCCCTACATGCTGTTAGTGAAGGGTTTAACGCTTGCGCTTAAACGCGTTTTTTTTTTTCCCCCCGCTTCCCTGCTTCCCTGCTATCCCCCCCCCCCCCCCCCCCCCCCCTTCCCCCCCCCCCCTTCCCCTTTATGTATCTCTCCCATTCCACCTCCCTCCACCCTCGTCCCCTTCTCCTCCTCTATATAACTAATTGCCATGTTATTATCATAATGACGGAGGGAGCGTTTGTTGGCTCTTGGTTTTCCTGCTACCTTCTTGATCAAGATGTATTTTCCTTCTCGTCGTTGTTGCTATTGTTGTTGTTCTTCTTCTTCTTGTTGCATTGTCGTTGTTTTTTGTTCTTGATGTTGTTGCTACTGTTGTTTTTGTTCTTGTGGTTGTTGCTATTATTGTTGTTTTTGTTCTCGTGGTTGTTGCTATTGTTGTTGTTTTTGTTTTTGTGTTGTTGCTATTGTTGTTTTTGATCTTGTGGTTGTTGCTATTATTGTTGTTTTTTGTTCTCGTGGTTGTTGCTATTGTTGTTGTTGTTTTTGTTGTTTGTTGTTGTTGTTGCTATTGTTGTTTTTGTGTTCTTGTGGTTGTTGCTATTATTTTTGTTTTTGTTCTCTTGGTTGTTGATATTGTTGTTGTTTTTGTTCTTGTTGTTTTTGTTTTTGTTTTAGTTTTTGGTTTTGTTCTTGTTGTTGCTGTTGTTGTTTTTGCTCCTGTTGTTGTTGCTTTTGTTTTTGTTTTTGTTCTTGTCGTTGTTGCTATTATTGTTTTTGTTCATGTTGTTGTTATTGTTGTTGTTGCTATTGCTGTTGTTGCTATTGTTGTTTTTGTTCTGTTGTTGTTGCTATTGTTGTTGTTTTTGTTCTTGTTGCTGCTGTTGTTGTTGCTGCAATTGCTGTTGTGCCATGTGTCGGTCCGGTGCATGAGAGAGAGACAGAGACAGACAGACAGACAGACAGATAGACAGACAGACAGAGAAACAGACAGTCAGACGGACAGAGAGACAGACAGACAGACAGACAGACAGACAGACAGACAGACAGACAGACAGCCTGGGGTTGCGGTGGGGAAGGGAGGTGATGGGTGTGGTTACAATGCAGACAGTCACACAACACACACAGACAGACAGACAGACAGACAGACAGACAGACAGACAGACAGAAATAGGTAGGTTGGTAGGTAGGTAGGTAGGTAGGTAGGTAGGTAAACAAATAAATATGTTGTGTGGTGCTTTTTTGTGAACACTTGTTCTAACCAGACAGCCTGATGGATGAAACAAGTCTCCACTACGTGGTGTTCTGACCAGACTGTGAAACAAAAGGGTACATGGGTAAAAAAAAAAAAAAAAAAAAAAGAAAAAGAAAAAAAAAGAAAGGGGGGTCGGAAGACGGGCAGCAGAAAAGGAATAAGACGCCTGAGCTGCAGTAGTATGCTATGAATGGCACCCAAACAAACGGACAAACAAAAAGGGTCAGTGTGCTACAGCTGGCACCAAACAAACAAACAAAAAAGGGGAATCCCCGGAAGCAAATCACGATCGGGTGTAAAAAAATAAAATACGAGAACAAACGCAGACCAAAAAGTCATAAAGACACGTCCTCCACTCGACCCTACAACACTCCTCAAAAGAGAGAGAGAGAGAGAGAGAGAGAGAGAGAGAGAGAGAGGAGAGAGAGAGAGGAGAGAGGGGAGAGGGAGAGGAGAGAGAGAAACAAGCACTGACCAGGATGTAGTCGAGGGCCATGGAGGTCAGACGGATGTCCTGGTTGGTCAGTCTCACCTGGTGCAGCCGCGCCTTCTCCCAGCAGCACCAGACGCTGCTGCAGGGCACGTGCTCCAGGCTGTTGAGGCGTGACGCCCGCTGCACGCGCGACGAGCTGTAGCTGGGAGTCTCGCGAGAAGGCATCGTGACGGCGAGAACTCGGGCGTCCGGCGCAGACGAGAATTAAGAAAGCAAACCAAACTATGTTTCGTGAGATTTTGAAAGCTGTTCGACCGTCATTTCACACACGGACAAGCGATTTCCAGAAGGTATGTGACTTGAGAGATTATGAAAGTTGTTGGCCATCATTCATCACGCGCACGTGATTTGTGAGAGAAATAAAGAATATGTTTTGCAAGATTATGAAAATTTGTCAGGTCATCACCTCAACACGCTCATGTGATTTCCAGAAAGAGGAACATCAGCAAGATCACGACAGTCGTCTGTCCATCACATCATGATTCACACAGGATTTCCAACGCAGCGTTTGACGCACGGACAGTTTGCTATCAGTTCGGCCATTAGTAGGGGCTGGAATCTGTTGGGGGTTCCAGGGTCACACAGCTGGCTGAAAGAACTGGCATCAAGTCTTCAGCACTGGAATCGTCCTCCTGCAGTGACGCTGTGTCCATCCGTGCTGTGGACTGGTGGTGAACACAGCGTGACGCCCTACAGCCTGTCTGAAACAGAAGAAAACAGACACAGGGGAATGAGAAAAGCTGTCCACAGACAATATCAAAAAGAATCATTCCGAGTGGATTAAACTGTGGAGGGCGTGAGGGGGGCGGGGGGGGGGGGGGGGGGGGGGGGGGGGGCTTCTTTCATGCTTCAACTGTAAACACACACACACACACACACACACACACAAGAACCGTCAGAGATTCCCATCTCGTACAAGATCTACTCCACCATGTGAACAGCTCACTTTCGTCCCCCCCCCCCCCCCCCCCCCCCCCCCTCACTCCTCACAACACCAGGCAAGCACAAGCGCACTCTTCAAAGGCGCGGATTACAAACATTCACCCAGACCCTTCCCCTCCCCCTCCCCCCCTCCCCCCTCCCCCATCCCATCCCTCTTCTCTTCATTCAGTGGGTCAGTCACAGTGACACTCTGTCTCTTCATTCAGTGGGTCAGTCAGTGGGTCAGTCACAGTGACACCTGTCTCTTCATTCAGTGGGTCAGTCACAGTGGCACAGTCAGTCACAGTGGCACCTGTCTGTCTCTTCATTCAGTGGGTCAGTCACAGTGGCACCTGTCTCTCTTCATTCAGTGGTCAGTCACAGTGACATCTGTCTGTCTCTTCATTCAGTGGGTCAGTCACAGTGGCACCTGTCTGTCTCTTCATTCAGTGGGTCAGTCACAGTGGCACCTGTCTGTCTCTTTCATTCATTCAGTGGGTCAGTCTCTTCATTCAGTCACAGTGGCACCTGTCTGTCTTCATTCAGTGGTGTCAGTCACAGTGACACCTGTCTCTCTCTTCATCAGTGGGTCAGTCACAGTGACACCTGTCTCTTCACAGTGGGTCACACAGTGTCTGTCTCTTCATTCAGTGGGTCAGTCACAGTGACACCTGTCTGTCTCTCTTCATTCAGTGGGTCAGTCACAGTGGCACCTGTCTCTTCATTCAGTGGGTCAGTCACAGTGGCACACTGTCTGTCTCTTCATTCAGTGGGTCAGTCACAGTGTGGGTCAGTCCAGTCTGTCTCTTCATTCAGTGGGTCAGTCACAGTGACACCTGTCTGTCTCTTCATTCAGTGGGTCAGTCACAGTGACACCTGTCTCTTCATTCATTCAGTGGGTCAGTCACAGTGGCACCTGTCTGTCTTCATTCAGTGGGTCAGTCACAGTGACACCTGTCTCTTCATTCAGTGGGTCAGTCACAGTGACACCTGTCTCTTCATTCAGTGGGTCAGTCACAGTGGCACCTGTCTCTTCAGTGGGTCATTCAGTGGGTCAGTCACACAGTGGCACCTGTCTGTCTCTTCATTCAGTGGGTCAGTCACAGTGGCACACTGTCTCTCTTCATTCAGTGGGTCAGTCACAGTGGCACCTGTCTGTACATTCAGTTCAGTCAGTGGGTCAGTCACAGTGGTCAGTCACAGTCTCTTCATTCAGTGGGTCAGTCACAGTGACACCTGTCTCTCATTCATTCATTCAGTGGGTCAGTCACAGTGACACCTGTCTCTCTTCATTCAGTGGGTCAGTCACAGTGACACCTGTCTGTCTCTTCATTCAGTGGGTCAGTCACAGTGGCACCTGTCTGTCTCTTCATTCAGTGGGTCAGTCACAGTGACACCTGTCTCTTCATTCAGTGGGTCAGTCCAGTGACACCTGTCTCTTCATCATTCAGTGGGTCAGTCACAGTGACACCTGTCTGTCTCTTCATTCAGTGGGTCAGTCACAGTGACACCTGTCTGTCTCTTCATTCAGTGGGTCAGTCACAGTGACACCTGTCTGTCTCTTCATTCAGTGGGTCAGTCACAGTGGGTCACCTGTCTCTCTTCATTCAGTGGGTCAGTCACAGTGACACCTGTCTCCATGTGGGTCAGTCACAGTGACACCTTCAGTGGGTCAGTCACAGTGACACCTGTCTGTCTCATTCATTCAGTGGGTCAGTCACAGTGGGTCAGTCCTTTCAGTCTCTTCATTCAGTGGGTCAGTCACAGTGACACCTGTCTGTCTCTTCATTCAGTCACAGTGACAGTCAGTGGTCAGTCACAGTGGCACCTGTCTCTTCATTCAGTGGGTCAGTCACAGTGACACCTGTCTGTCTCTTCATTCAGTGGGTCAGTCACAGTGACACAGTCTGTCTCTTCATTCAGTGGGTCAGTCACAGTCACCTGTCTCTTCATTCAGTGGTCAGTCACACAGTCTGTGTCTCTTCATTCAGTGGGTCAGTCACAGTGACACCTGTCTGTCTCAGTGGGTCAGTCACAGTTCAGTGGGTCAGTCACAGTGGCACCTGTCTCAGTCACAGTGACACCTGTCTCTTCATTCAGTGGGTCAGTCACAGTCACAGTGTCACATTCAGTGGGTCAGTCACAGTGACACCTGTCTGTCTCTTCATCAGTGGGTCAGTCACAGTGGGGTCAGTCACACTGTCACCTGTCTGTCTTCATTCAGTGGGTCAGTCACAGTGACACCTGTCTGTCTGTCTTCATTCAGTGGGTCAGTCACAGTGACACCTGTCTGTCTCTTCATTCAGTGGGTCAGTCACAGTGACACCTGTCTCTCTTCATTCAGTGGGTCAGTCACAGTGACACCTGTCTGTCTCTTCATTCAGTGGGTCAGTCACAGTGACACCTGTCTCTTCATTCAGTGGGTCAGTCACAGTGTGACCTGTCTGTCTCTTCATTCAGTCAGTGGGTCAGTGGGTCAGTGACACCTGTCTGTCTCTTCATTCAGTGGGTCAGTCACAGTGACACCTGACACTGTCTCTCTTCATTCAGTGGGTCAGTCACAGTGACACCTGTCTGTCTCTTCATTCAGTGGGTCAGTCACAGTGACACCTGTCTCTTCATTCAGTGGGTCAGTCACAGTGACACCTGTCTCTTCATCAGTGGGTCAGTGGGTCAGTCACAGTGGGTCAGTCACAGTGACACCTGTCTGTGCCTCATTCAGTGGGGTCAGTCACAGTGACACCTGTCTCTCATTCAGTGGGTCAGTCACAGTGACACCTGTCTCTTCATTCAGTGGGTCAGTCACAGTGACACCTGTCTCTCTTCATTCAGTGGGTCAGTCACAGTGACACCTGTCTCTTCATTCAGTGGGTCAGTCACAGTGACACCTGTCTGTCTCTTCATTCAGTGGGTCAGTCACAGTGGCACCTGTCTCTTCATTCAGTGGGTCAGTCACAGTGGCACCCAGACGTCTGTCTCTCTAGGACTGTGCCACCTAGTCAACACCAGTCTCCATTCTGTGGAAAAATCGAAGCCTGCATGCAAACGAGCGCGTAAAATGCCGTTATTAGTGTTCGGGCTGGGGGAGGGGGTGGGGTGGAGGGGCCTCTGATCTGCGCGATCGTAGGGTCGAGCTGTGAATGACTGCTGACACCATTCCCGGCCGTGTGCAGGGGCGGATCGGGAGGACGGTTCCTGGAGTTCCAGACCCACCCTCCTCCCCCCTCCCCTTCCCCTCGTTCGCGGTTCCATCCCTCACCCCCACCCCCACCCCCATCGCTGTAAACATACACACCTTATACAAAAGTTTCACAGCCGCCAAAAGCGAATTCATCGAATTGTCAAAAGCGATAGTAAGCACCTAATACCGAGTACTACGGAAAGAACGCAAAGTGTATGAGCAGGCTATTTTGAAAGTTCAATCACTTCGTTTGAAGCAGAATTTTGTTCAAAGTGAGATGTCCGCTGGCGGAAATGAAAACAAACTTTAAGGACAAGTTCCCAACAAATCACATGGCAAACACCACGCGTTTCGACCTCTCTGGTCTTCTTCAGGCACCAGTTCTGTGCCCAATTTGAGGAGAGAAGGGATTGTTCGTTCTTCCTTTTCATTGTCTTGAATGTCGTTTGTCTAGCCTGAAGAAGAAGACCAAAGAGGTCGAAACGGGTCGTGTTTTTCTTGTAATTTGTTTGTTCCTTTCATTCGGCGGCATAGTAACATTTCTTTTGAGTTAATTGAAATGCCTTACGACGACATTTTGATTCTGACCGTTAAAGAATGGTATTTAAGCAGATACGAACGGTTAACGAAAAATGAAATCACACACTTTCTTGATTCTTGATCAATTGGTAAACCCACTTTATGGGTCAGGAAAGTTACACACACACACACACACACACACACACACACACACACACACACACACACACACACACCGACTGACTGACTGACTGACTGAAACCATTTACTGTCACATAGTGTTGTTAACATAGTGTTGTACTCACACACACACACGCACACGAACACACACACACACACACACACACACACACACACACACACACACACACACACACACACACACACACACACACACACACACACCATACTTGGTCCGTTAACCAGCACATTCCTCGGGTTTAAAAAAAAAAAGCAAAATAAAATAAAACAGAAACAAAAAAAAAGACAGAAAGAAAAGATATCAGAGAAACACTTCACGGCAAAAACATCGCCAACGACTTGCAGATCATGCGCCGTTCTTCCCCTTTCTCACCCTTGACCCCTTCCCCACCCACCCCCACCCTCTTCCAGCCTCAACTCGCCTCCGCTTCTCCCCCCCC